>SJXQ01007064.1:150107-381332 GCA_006408695.1 Aepyceros melampus
ACCTAAATGGGGTTTGAACTTAAAATAAGGGAGAGTGGGATACGCGGTTGAGAAAAGGAAAATGAGTTCTTGGACAATCAGTCTGGGTTTCCTCCGTATTTGGAATGCCAGGACTGTCTCTGGACTAGGGGCTGAGTTTCTGGGCTGAGGCTCTGCTCTAAGCGAGAGAGGGCTGGGCCCAGTTGTAGGAGTCATGAAGTGGGCACAGCGTAGGAATATATGTTTTAATGAGGTGGCCCACCAAGAGCCTGCCAGAGCTCCGGGCCTCGAAGGGAGTCATATATTTCTCCCTTCTGTCATTTCTTGAGGCCAAATTTTTTCCCCAAACCCGAGAAAGCCTCAGAGGCCTGGTTAGCAGTCTTGTCGATGGTTTCCTGGGTAGTCTTGGCAACCTGGTCCATGGCTGGGGAAGGAAGGAAAGAGCAGTTGAGGGCGGGAACCACAGCCAAGCAGGGTTAGCCTCCCCTGGGGCTCCCTCCCCAGGAAGCAATGAGGATAGAGGGTCTGCAGAGGAGACAGTGTGTCTGGACAAGGGCTGGGTGGAGTATGGAGGTGTGCTGGGGCTATCCACCCTCTTGCCCACCAGCCCCACCAAACCTTTCTGCCCTGCTTCTGTGGCCTGATCCACCACTTGCTGAACTGCTGTTCCGGCCGAAGTCACTGGAACAGAGAGATATGGGCTTGAGCTCTTGAGATACCACTAGCCACAGGGGCTCCACCTTCCAACCCCATCTGATCTCTAGAGTGGTCTGTCTTACACGCCCAAGGATGGATGCCGTTAAGGTAAAGCCCTTTGACCAAGGCCACTCAGTCAGTGAGGGGCAGGAGCCCTTTCCATGACTCCAGAGTATTATTCTTGTTTATTTATAACTCTGGGCTCCTCCCCTCTGGCTTGCTTCCCTTGCGATCTTCAGGACTGCTGAGAAAATATCCAACAGAGGAAGGAAGGCAGGGCAGGGCCAGGCTGAAACTGGCATCTGGTCTGTGGCTGCTGCTGGGCATGGCCCAGGAAGAGCCCTGCCCCTTTAACAACTTCTCCCCTAGAAGCTTGGCCCAAATGCCTGAATTCCCACCACTGGGACTTCTACTTTGCAGAGCATTCTCCCTACCTCCTCTCTCTGTGCCGCTCCCCAGAGGGCACATAAGCAATGATTGCCAGTTGCCTCTGTGGGCAGGCAGCTTAAGGCATTAGCAAATGAAGCGCAGGAAATAGGTGAAACTTCCAAGGTCAGGCCATCTCCTCTATACCAGAGTTTATACCTGTGGAGAACAGGGTTTCCAGGAGCTCAGATGTGTCCCCCCTGGTGGGTAGGCAGACAGGGGCTCTGGCCTTCAGCGATCTGCTCATCTACTGCTGAACAGTAATGGGCCTGCCTTACCCAGACCAGGGCCAGGTGCACAGGGGTCAGGCAGGCCCTGGAGCTGCTGCTCACAGAGGTCCCTGGGTTCCTTGTCTGACAGAGCACAGTCAAGACCACAGGGAAGGAGCCTCTGCACTCAGCCTACAGATGGGAAAAGTGAGGGCCAGAAGGAAGGGTGCTGTAAGCAGAGGCTTCCTGCTCCCATTTTAGCCTAAGGGAGCAACTGCTCGCTTTCCTAGGGCACTGATGAAGGATGGGGTGGGTTTAGGTGTTGTCTGCTGACTGGGATATGCATAGGACTGATTGGGAGCTGGAGTCCCAAGGGAAGCTGAGCCGGAACTGGAACGCCCAGAGTCTCCTCACATCCCCTGCTCCCCAGTCCATCTTCACCCCCAAGGTGTGTAACCTCAGGTCTAAGGAGGAAAGAGCTGGAGATGGAGACTAAGACTGGTGACCTGCCTTGGCCGCCAGAGGGTGGGAAGGCCCTCTGGGTGAGAACTTAAGAGGAAATTAGTATTGGGGGGAAGGGAGGAGTGCTCAAAACAAAGCCCAGTGGGAGCCTGGAGCTGCTTTCCTCATCCCATCCTGGTTCTATGGGCCTCTGGGACCCTGGCGGGCAGAGATCGCCTGGTGGCAGATCCGCTTTCCCCGTGGACCTTCTTCACTCTCCCGTAAGGGCCGGGGGGGCCACTCCGCGCCTTCGCAGCCTCCTCGGATTGGCTCTGGCAGGCCTCACCCCGCCCAGGCACCGCTGTTCTCCCCCTTGCCTCAAGGCATCATTCCTGAGCTGGTCGGAGTGGGCGTCCCGCCAGGCCCCTGCAGCTCCGGAGAGAGCCCTTCCTAGCCGGAGCCACCCCACCCCTAGACTTTCCGGCTGCGCAGTCCCCTGGCTTGCGCCCCCAGCCCCGCGTGCAGCGGGTGTGCCCGCGTCGCGCTCTGTTCTCACCGGCTTCCTGGGCCGCCTCTTCCACTTGCTGCTTCAGGTCCTTCAGGCCCTTGCTGGCCATGGCTGCGGGGGGTCTGCGAGTGGTTAAGGATAGCCGCAGCGACGTTGGATCCCGCTCAAAGCGGCGCCCCGAGCGCCAGCTCTGGTTTTTAAGGCGCCCCAGGGCCGGCCCCTCCCCGCAGAAGGGGGGTTGGAGGGGGCGCGGGGCGGTTCCCAGCACTCGGGCTCAGGGGAGTGACCGGGCCCTGCTCCAGTACCCGCCAGCCCGAAAGCACATCCTGGCCTCAGGCGGGCCGTGATGGGAAAGCGGGGAGGGGTGCCAACTAGTGTCTGAAGAGGGTCTCAGGGCTGCAGAGGGGCTGGATCGGGGATCGGGACAGTGGCTGGGGGCACAAGGGGGCGCAACAATCTTCCTCCACCGGGTGGGCTCGAGGATTCCCCAGCCTGGGAGGAGTGAGGGAGGTGGGGATCAGCACCAGGTGGGGTTGTCATTAATAGCAGCTGCTTTTTATTAGGTATTTACTTTGTGCCTGGCGCTGTGCAAACGCCTCTTGTGTAACCTTTACAACAAACAAGCTCTTGGAATGGGAGTTGTTAGCAGTTTATAGGAAGAAGACGAGGCACAGACGGTGATTTAGGTCTCACCAAAATTCACATGGCAGGGACTCAAGTCTGAGTCGGTGGGCAGTAAACCCTAGGGCCCTGACCAACGCCAAACCAGCAGGTCCCACGCACTCAGCCTGGACACTGCAGAGTGGCGATGCCATCTGCCCAACTGCTGCTGGGACAGGGGTAGGATGGGGGAGTGCAGCGGAGAGAAGTCCCACCCTCCTTCCGTAGAGGCCAGTCGCTGGCGACTCAAGTGACTCCTCGCGCAGCCCTGACTGGGGACCACACAGCTCCAAGTGGAGGGGAAATAACAGAAAGGGCCGTCCGTGCGTGTCCAGCCAAGGCAAGGAAATCATTGTCGGTCACCAAAGCCCAAGGACTTGGGTGGAAAGTCCCCCAGACCACACTGCGAGTAAGGGAGCGGCCCAGCTGCAGGTCGCTCAAGTCAGTTTTCCCGGGACTGAGTGTGAGGGGCTTAGGGATGGCCAGAGGGCCTCGGAGGAGGGAGGGTCGTTAGTGACTTGCGTGTCAGTAGGGCAGCCAGGGATCCCAGGGACAACCACACGACTCTTGAGGCACAACCTCCTGAGGCTCAAGGCTGCAGGTCAAGCCGCCACCCAGGCCAGTGCTCTTTCACTCGAGTTGGCCGAGTTGGCCATTGGCGCCTGGAGGCCACCCTCTCAGCCTCTTTAAGGCCGCTCTCTGATTAACCCTTTCTGGGCCTGTCTCTGCACGTCTGTCGGAGTCCCCTGTATTTTGGAGCTCTGGGAAGTTCCTGCTTACTCAGGGCCACTCAACTGGGGCACATCCTGCCTCTAATAGATAGGGAGGAATGACTAAGTCATGGAGGGCCAGCCTCTGGTGTGGGGGTATCTGGAGAACACACACACACTTAAAAATTGATTAACGGAGGGTTTCTGGGACAGAGGAAGGGGCAGGCCCTGAGATCTGCTTAGGGGGAAGGAGATCTGGTGGGGGGAAGGGAAACCAAACACAGACTAACAAAGCAACTGCCTGGCCTCTGCCTGCCCTCCTCCGGGAGCCTGGTCCTGCCCTGAGCGCTGAGGGCTAAGGCAAGCCCACCTGACTCTTCCTTCAGGATTCTGGAGAGCCCCATCCAGCCCCTGCCCCAGCCCTCCTGAAAAACCGCTGCTACCACTAATCCCTTTAGCAGGAAGACCTTTTACACTGCTCCAAGTTAGCTCATTGCTGAACTGCTGATGCTGTTTGACACCAGGCCCGGTGGGCAAAGAATGAGACAGGCAACAGCCTCTATGGGAGGGACTACCAGGCCCAAGCAGGTGATAAGAGACAGCTGAATGGTTCTAAAGCAGCAGGCACTGAAGTCAGACCCCTTGGGTTCAGATACCCACTAGAACAATTTCCTTCATCTCTCTCAGCCTCAGTGTCTCAAGGCTGAGACTCATCAAGCCTCAGTCCTTGATGGTGGGGGGCACAATAACAGAGTCTCCCCCAGGGTGTTATGGTGAGGATTAAATGGGCTGATGGATGCCTGACACGCAGCTGAGGGCCCATGGTTGGGGCGGGTGGGAAGGGCAGGCCCCTTAATCTTACTAATTCTTACTCATCCTTCCAGTTTCATCAGAAATATCACAACCAGGGAAGACTTCCCTATCACTGCTACTGCTACTGCTAAGTCGCTTCAGTCGTGTCCGACTCTGTGCGACCCCACAGACGGAAGCCCACCAGGCTCTCCCGTCCCTGGGACTCTCCAGGCAAGAACACTGGAGTGGGTTGCCATTTCCTTCTCCAATGCATGAAAGTGAAAAGTGAAAGGGAAGTCACTCAGTTGTGTCCAACTCCCAGCGACCCCATGGACTGCAGCCCACCAGGCTCCTCCATCCATGGGATTTTCCAGGCAAGAGTACTGGAGTGGGGTGCCATTGCCTTCTCCTCCCTATCACAGATTAGATGAAGTATCCCAGTTTGGGCCTCGCAGCATCCTGTATTTCCCTAACATGACACATACTTCAGTGTTATTGCTTTTCATATTCTCTTTCCTCTGCCGGGAAGCAAGATTTGCCACTCTAAAATGTCTCTTTGAAATGCAGGTTATTTCAAGCTGAAAACAATCAAGGTCCAAAAGACTCAGGAAGAAACTTTGACCTTTCCCCTTAGTTGCCTAAAGATACAGTAATAGAACTATCACCATGGATAACTAGAACATTAGATAGTAGACAGGCAGAAACTGAGAAAAGTCTATTTGTTAAAATTCCTCTCTGTGTCCCATTGTCTGTACATGGCCCGGCAAACATTTGTTCACCGAACACTTGCTTTCCATCTTCATGTCAGCTGCCTTCCTTCCAAAACCACTAGCCCCAACACCCTCTTTTGTCTTTAGCGAAAGACGATATTTAAGGTGACTGTTTCAGCCATTCTGATGAGTTACTCAGTCTTCCTGGGTCTCTCATGTATACATGCTGTTGAACTTTGGTTTTCTCCTGTCAATCTGTCTCATGTCAGTTTAATTCTTTGAACAGCCAGAAGAACCTAGAAAGGTAAAGGAAAATGTATTCCTACCCAACACCTCCAAGATTCTGATCAATTGAAGAAACCATATCTAGTTTGCTTAGTTTGGTTCCTTAGAGTCAAACACCTTACCTGATACATAGCAGATGATTGAAATATCTGTTGTAGCAATGTTGGAGGAGGTCATCAAGAGGATGGAACTACTGGTTGCCTCGTGAGCTGGACCTGAGCAATCAGAGGTTCCTCACCCTCTCTCCTGTCCTTGGAATGTATGTCCTGACTACAAATCCCATATTAGTGGCCACTTTCAGGACACAGCCTTGAGAGAGTAAGACATTGTTGAAACCCTCTTGAATTGAATATATGACCGCATTCGTGTGTGCTAAGTTGCTTCAGTCATGTCTGACTTTTTGCTACCCTGTGGACTGTAGCCCGCCAGGCTCCTCTGTCCATGGGATTTCCCAGGCAAGAATGCTGCAGTGGGTTGCCCTTTCCTTCTCCAGGGGATCTTCCTGACCCAGGGATTGAACCTGTGTCTCTTGCATTGCAGGCAGGTTCTTTACCGATTTAGCCATCAGGGAAGCCCGAATATATGACTGACTCCACTCAAGATTCTGGCGGGTTGGGGCATAGATCTATTTATCTTGTGGCTGCCAAGACAAGCCTCATATTATGTTCTCTTATTACAACTGCCACCTCCCAAAAAAAGAAAAGAGGGACAGGTCACTGGGGCTTCTTAGAGAAGGAGAAGGATGGGGCGAGAGCAGTTACTCCTCTAGGAAAGTCAAGTACAGCCCCACAGAGCTCACAGCACATAATAGAGGGCTCCAAAATCATGGTAGATGGTGACTGCAGCCATGAAATTAAAAGACGCTTACTCCTTGGAAGAAAAGTTATGACCAACCTAGATAGCATATTGAAAAGCAGAGACATTACTTTGCCAACAAAGGTCCATCTAGTCAAGGCTATGGTTTTTCCAGTGGTCATGTATGGATGTGAGAGTTGGACTGTGAAGAAAGCTGAACACTGAAGAATTGCTGCTTTTGAACTGTGGTGTTGGAGAAGACTCTTGAGAGTCCCTTGGACTGCAAGGAGATCCAACCAGTCCATTCTGAAGGAGATCAGCCCTGGGTGTTCTTTGGAAGGAATGATGCTAAAGCTGAAACTCCAGTACTTTGGCCACCTCATGCGAAGAGTTGACTCATTGGAAAAGATCCTGATGCTGGGAGGGATTGGGGGCAGGAGGGGAAGGGGACGACAGAGGATGAGATGGCTGGATGGCATCACCGACTCGATGGCCATGAGTTTGAGTGAACTTCGGGAGTTGGCGATGGACAGGGAGGCCTGGCGTGCTGCGATTCATGGGGTCTCAAAGAGTAGGACACAACTGAGCGACTGAACTGAACTGAAAAGTAAAGCACACTGTGGGTACTCATGGGATGGGGAGGAAGCTTCCTGGACCAGGCAACTTCACTGTTTGATCACAGGAACAGGTCTTAAATATGTGTCTGGGGTGGAGGTGGGAGTTGGGAGCAGCAGCAGGGACCCTTCCACGTTCCTTCAATAGAGGCGAGGGTATCGGGACCCCAGGAACCCAGTCTAGCATCCTTCGCCTGCAGTTACCTGAGAGGACCTGTCTCCTCCGCTTTCTCCCAGGCACACCCAGCCCCTCGGGCCTTCTTCCTGGGGCATGCATAGGCCTGCTGATGAGCAGCCTGAACCTGGGAGCAGGAACACCCCTGACTGCCTGGCCTCTTCGGGACCCTCACTCCTCCCGTGGGAGGGTTTGCATGGCTGGGAGACCAGCAGATCACTCCTTTCTGCCTTCTCAGCCATGGATGCCCATGACTGGTAAACTGGGATACAATGAAGCTCAGCTGTTTGACTGGCTTTACAGCCCCCAGGGCTGCCCTTGACCTCTGCTCTCCACCGCGGAGGGAGGATGGGCAGGTGGTCTGGACTCAAGCTTCAGCGCCCCACCCAAGGCTGGAGACCTGGGGCAAGCCACTTAGGTGCTTTGAGCCCAGACTGGGTGTTAAAGGGAAATGAACCCTGCTGTCCACTTAGCCACCTCTGAACGAGACTCCAGGGCATGATGCCCCCTGCCTTTCATGTAGGACGACAACCACTCGGGTGGGATGTTTTGCAATCTTGGAGATGGTGGCATCTGCCGTGAGGCCGCTGCAGCCCACGCAGTCTGGGTGGATGTAGCAGAGCATGATGCGAATCAGGCCACCTGGCCGCATGCCAGGCCCCAGCTTCCTAGCTCTGTGCCCTGGGCAAGTTATTTAACCTCTCTGTTTCTTAGTTCAGTTTCGGTGAAACTGGACATACTAACAATTGGTTTTGAGGATTAAAGGGGTAAAGCACTCAGTACAGTGTCCCACACCTGGGAGGAGCTCAACAAATATTTTGACTCTTTTTCTGTCTAGGCGGATGCTTCCTCTCCTGCCTCTCAACCGTTGTGTTTTCTAATGATCCTTGACAGGACTCGGCTGAAGGAAGGGAAGGCCCAGCTCCAACCTGGTAGGGAGCTCAAGGCTGGGTGGGGACAGGAGGGAGGAACTCTAGGGTCATGTCCTTCTTTGCCAAGGAGGATGCAAAAAGTCCTCGCTATGAGTTTAGACTTCACATCTTTGAAAGTTACCATCTGCTTCAGGGAAGGGTGCTGTTCCCAGAAGGACAACTGGCTCCAAGGACACACCCCAGCGGCCCAGGAGGACCCCTGCCATCAGTGGGGTCCATCCCTGGAGGGTGAGTCAAAGCTCAAACCTGGGGCATCCTGGTCTCACGCTCCAGCAGACAGCGTGTTCTCACGGTTGTTCGCAGGAGCCAAAAAGCAGGGCCGCCACCTCCACGTTAAAAGGCAATGGTGGGGGTGGGCTGTCTCTGAAGGCACTGCGTGCTCTCAGAAGGTGCTGGAAATGCCCACTGTGTCCCTGTGGCATAGCTGGCCCAGCTCCTGTTCCTGGGAGGGCCCAGGGGACATCTTCATGAATAAGGCAGAACAGAGAGAAGAATGAGCAGGTATGCAGTGGGGATTTGAGTTTTATTTGGAGTCATTAAAATCATAAAAAAAAATTCACAGTAGCATCTGTGGGGGTCAGAAAAATCAGAGGGTGGTGGGCAGGGATAGGCTTAGGGAGGTGAAGGCAGTCGTGGTGATAGCTCGGGAGGACGGCCTGTGGGGAGCTGGATGAGGGTGTGGGGAGCTGCGCAGCTCTGTGGGTCGTGCTCCAAGACCAGACACCCCTTGTGCCACGAGGGGATGGCATGCTCCTCAGGGCCTCTGCAGATCACTGGCAGCCTTCTAATCTCCCCCACACTTGGTCTGGAAGAGACAGTGACTTTCACACATGGGGCCCCACCCTCAGTGGTTACCCTGGCATGCAGAGTGGGGAGGAAGGGTGTCATCTATGCCCCTCTGCCCTGAGGAGGTTATTCATGAGGGGATCTCACACTCAGGCTCAGGGGGCTGCAGGTCAGGAGGCTCCCCTGTGGGTTCTGGGGCCTGAGAGGGAGCAGCTTGCCCAGGGACCCCTGTGTTGCCCCAGGGATCCAGCTCCTACCTCCTCAGCCAGTTGCTCTTCCGCTTTGGCTGCCTCGTCCTCCTGTGAGGGGACAGGTTGCTTCAGGGCCTCCTGTGGAAAAGCAAAGGGGATGTGGGACCAGGTGGAGGGCGCAGAGCTTCACTACTCTGACCTCAAAGAAGAACAGAGGTCCTCATCCCTACCTGGAGGGCTGGAGGGGAGGGAGGTGTGAAGGCCAGATTGGCCTTGGAAGTGATAAAATTCATGTAAGGGTTCCCAGTGGGGGCTCTGTCTGACAATGCCAAGGCCTTCTGGGAGTACCAAGTATCCTTGAGCCCAGCCTCACCCCCGGAAGCCAGCAGTGAGTCCCTGACAGCCCCTCCTCTATGAGCAAGCCTAGTGATGTGGGTGGGGTGGGCAGTGGCCTCTGAAGCCCTGAGCCTGACCCCATCCTCAGTGTTCCTGAATCACATGACCATATACCCTTCTCCTACTGTGATCCTCAAAGACCCCTGGAAGGAAGGGCACGTTTCCACTGTTCACACGGGGGACCTGTGGCCGGAGAGGCCAGGTATTGAACTCAAGGCCTCAGAGCTCAAAGCCATGGAGCTTACAGGAATCAGGTCTGGCTTGCTCCAGGCCTAGCCCTATCCCCAGTTGCACCAGTGCCTCCCTCTTTCCTTCTCCTTGCCTCCGGGATGGGCATGGGCTCAGGCTGGTCCCTCAGGTGGGACCAGCTTATATAATCCTCTCCTACTTCCCGTCTCCTCCTACCTACCCACACCCAACCAGACCCTTGCCTGAGATGGTGTCCTGCCTCGGGGTGGGCGTGTGATAACTGATAGCTGGGGTGACTAGGTGATCAGCTTGGACCCTGGGCTCAGCACCGACCTCTGGAGGGTCCTGCCCCCTCAGGGCTACCATGGTGTCCTCCTGCCCTTTGGTGGACTGAGGCAGCCAGGATTGGGGCAGGCTCCTCAGACAAAGTGCAGGCGACCAGGTATCTAGTCCTGCTGCCCCCGGGTGGGGGCATGAGGCCGGGGGCATGAGCAGTCAGGCAGGTGGGCAGTGCTGCGCCCTCTGCGGTTCACTGGACGGAGAATCATGGATGGTTTTGGGGTGTCACCAAGACATATCTCCCTTGAGGTAGCCGAGGGCTCACCAGCCCTCCTCCAGAGTCACAGAGAAGTGCCCAGGCTTCTGCTCAGAGGCATAGGGGGCAGCCAGGCCCCATGCTAAGGCCTCTTTAGCTGGGAGGAGGAGGAGGGAGGTGCCTGGGGTCTCTGGGGTACATTTGGGTCCTGCCTGGGGTCACTGATGATAATGATGATAGGGTCACCTCCTTTCGTTGGGTACTCGCCATAAGCGAGGTGACGCTGCTTCACGGGGGTCTGTTTCCCTGTATCATCACAGCCCAGTGGGATGGATACTCAGCACACACCCCCAACAAGCATTTTACAGCTGAGAATATGCAGGCCCAGGGAAGTTGAGTAGCTTCCCAAGGTCACGGGCTAATAAGAGCTGGGACCTAAGGAAGGGGGCACCTGCCTGCTCCTAGAGTCTGGAGATCCTGTGACCTTGGTGCTGACCCCAGAGCCAGAGGCAGGGTCACCGCCTACCCTTCCACTAACCCACTCCAGGGATTCTTAGTGCTGGGTACCTAGGACTCCACTGGCCCCTAGGGGCCTGTGCCAGTTAGGGTGGAACTTTCTAAACAATATCTGCTTATACAACTGGAAACAGCTCATCTCTGGAAGAGGAAAACTTCCTGCCAAAAATGAACCGGCTCCCACCACAATCTCCTCCTGTCTCACTCAGAGTCTTCTTCAAAGCTTGGCTTTGGAGCCAGGCTTCCCCCTCGCAACCCCCCCCTCCCCTCCAATTGCCCCTGTGCTCTCTGCTGCCCAACACACACACACACACACGTGAACACTCAGGCCAGGCACGTACACATGCTCACAAAGACGGAGGCAGAGGGTGTGGTCGGAACCTCACTGTCTTCCCGTCACCAGGGGGCGCTGCTTCACTGCACCTCCTCGCAGGAGGAGGCCCAGCCCAGCGTGGCTCTGGAGGGAGGCTGGTGGTGACTTAGCAGCTCTGATCTGGCGTCCACTGCCCTTGGGAGGCTGCCTGTCATGACGTGGGGCTCACAGGACCCTGCTTTCGCTAGTGAAATGTGGTGTCTCCAGAATGCTGGGCGCGATCGGATGGGTGTGGTTTAGAGCCTCACTTTCCAGTTGGGCCCCCCTGCCCCCCCCACAGGGGTGGTGGTGAGCTTCCTGGATGTGACAACCCCAAGTACGAACAGGGCCCCTAAGTCTCCATGCCCCTGTCTGCTGCTGCTGCTGAGTCGCGTCAGTCGTGTCCGACTCTGTGCGACCCCATAGACGGCAGCCCACCAGGCCCCCCCGTCCCTAGGATTCTCCAGGCAAGAACACTGGAGTGGGTTGCCATGTCCTTCTCCAATGCATGAAAGTGAAGAGTGAAAGTGAAGTCGCTCAGCCGTGTCCGACTCTGTGCGACCCCAAAGATGGCAGCCCACCAGGCTCCTCCATCCATGGGATTTTCCAGGCAAGAGTACTGGAATGGGGTGCCATTGCCTTCTCCACCCTGTATGTTAGTGGGGTGATAATGCTTCTTCCCCAGCTGGCCTCCCTGGGCGCAGGGGACAGGACAGGCCCTGGGCTAGAGACTGGATCTCACCTTGCGCACCGCTCCTCTGCCCCCCCCACAGGGGTGGTGGTGAGCTTCCTGGATGTGACAACCCCAAGTACGAACCAGGGCCCCTAAGTCTCCATGCCCCTGTCTGCTGCTGCTGCTGAGTCGCGTCAGTCGTGTCCGACTCTGTGCGACCCCATAGACGGCAGCCCACCAGGCCCCCCCGTCCCTAGGATTCTCCAGGCAAGAACACTGGAGTGGGTTGCCATGTCCTTCTCCAATGCATGAAAGTGAAGAGTGAAAGTGAAGTCGCTCAGCCGTGTCCGACTCTGTGCGACCCCAAAGATGGCAGCCCACCAGGCTCCTCCATCCATGGGATTTTCCAGGCAAGAGTACTGGAATGGGGTGCCATTGCCTTCTCCACCCTGTATGTTAGTGGGGTGATAATGCTTCTTCCCCAGCTGGCCTCCCTGGGCGCAGGGGACAGGACAGGCCCTGGGCTAGAGACTGGATCTCACCTTGCGCACCGCTCCGGAGGTGACTGCGATGTTCTCCACTTCCTCCACAGTCTTGGTGGCCACGGTGTTGACACTGGAGACCACGGCCTCACTCACGGCGTTGGCCTGCTCCTTGGTCTTCTCAGCCACTGTGGGGGGACTCTGGCAGGCTTTGGCCCTGATCCCACCCAACCCGGCTCCGGCCTGCCCAAGTCATGCCAGAGCAGCCCTGTCCCCGGGCCCTCAAAACTCTGGCTCTACTGGAGACCTAGGCTGTCCTCTTTCTGACTCCTGGGAAGGCCTGACAATGACCAGGTGGTCTACCCTGGGCCTACCTCCAGCTTCTGGAGGTCTGGGTCCTAGTACAGCAGGGGGGAAAGAGGGCCCCAGGCTTGGGCCGTTAGTAGCCAGATGCAAAAGCCTCTTGATGTCCCACCCTCCATGTCCCCTGGTCCTGGGTCTCCTCACCTGAAGTCACACTCTGCACAACACCCTCTTTGGTCTTGACTCCTGTGGAGGAAAGGGAGGCGTCAGCTCAAGCCCACCCCCGGTGTTGGGAGGGGAGTGGTCAGGGCAGCACACCACAGAACAGCTGGACAAGCTGCAGAGTCGGTGGGGAGTACAGATGGTGTCCAGGGGCCAGCCATCCTTTCAAAGGCCACTTCCTGCTATGTCTGGAGGAAGGGGATGGATGGGAAGTGGACAGGACAGGATGCAGGGATGAGAGAGACCAGGCCTGAGGTAGGGTCTGGTGGGTGGACCTCGAGTGGGTGTGGGCCGGGCCTCGGAGCTGGGCTTCATAGGGTCAACAAGAGCTGAGTCATCAGCTTGGCCTCCTCTTCGGAAGGAGCTGAAGGGGGCGGGAGCTTGGGAGGCTGGCCAGGATGCTGAGGGTCCATCTCATCTCTCCTGAGGCAGCCCTTCTTCCTGGGCAGGGTGGGGACCTACAGCCTGGCTGCTGCATCCCTGCTTGCTCAGCCCAGGGCTCCAGTGTGGCTTCTTCTCTGAGTCGCGGGGCTGTGGGTGA
This sequence comes from Aepyceros melampus, assembly GCA_006408695.1. Classification (NCBI taxonomy): domain Eukaryota; kingdom Metazoa; phylum Chordata; class Mammalia; order Artiodactyla; family Bovidae; genus Aepyceros; species Aepyceros melampus. The sequence continues at coordinate 163,226 of SJXQ01007064.1, forward strand.
TGCTGGGGCTGCTGTGTGTGCATCCGTGTGCACACACAGGTGTGTCTGAGGGCTAAGTGCCTCTCCTGCCGTCCTGCCCGAGACCCCTCAGCCCCACAGAGGCCCAGACAGACAGGGGTGCACAGGAGAGTGGGGGGCGTCCGGGCGCTCCTCATCCCTCCCGAACATGCCTCCCTGGGGTCAGGGGATAAAGCCCAGTCCAGGAACCTGAGCGGCCACTGAGCTGCCCCGCCCTGCCGGCTCTGCCGCGCCCAAACTCACCCACATACATGACGCCCTCTTTGGTCTTCTCCGCTGCCTCCGTCACTCCCTGCTTGGTCTTTTCCACGGCACCCACCACACCCTCCTTGGCAATAGAGAAGCCCTTCTTGAAGACGTCCATGGCGGTGGGCAGGGGTGGGAGTCTGCCTCCCCAGATGAGCTGCGACCGGAGCTGGTAGGTGCTCCCAGGCCTGGGGCTGTTGTGTCTGTGTGCCTCTGGGGCAGAGAGGCGTTGCAGGGGAGGCCGGTCAACACAGAAAAGAAAGGCGCCTCTGTGACCAGTGTCCCGGGTAGGGCAGGGGTCAGATCAAGCTGGCCTGTCAGGCAAGAGTGGCCAACCTCCCAGACTGGCCTGGCCTGCCCAACTTCTCCCCAGCACCGTGAATGCCCCCATCCTGGGGCTCGGGCAAGGCCAGGTGGAAGAACTGGGCCACAAAAGGCTAACCCGTGGCCCTGGCCAGCACAGACTGCGTGCCCCTAGGACGGCTCCTCTCTCCATCCGGGCCTCCGCCCACCTGCTGGCTCCCACAGCCCAGCGGGGAGAGATGCTGAGTAGGCACGAGTGCCCCCCACGTCCTGGCCGCCCACGTGGATGGGCAGCAGGTTCCCTGAGGCTCATCTGACCGCGTCCTCCTGACGCACTTCCTTCCACCTCAATGCGGGCGCCCTTCTTCTGACTCCCATGGGGACATGCTCAGTGGGACCACTTCCCCCTGCGTCTCCCACACCCAGGGTCCCTGGCCGAGTCCTCCTCGGCCACAGGAACTGGCCTGCGTCGCTGGCTGCCCCTGCGGGGCCAGGCTGCGGGCGAGCGGGGCGGACGGGACTCACCGGGAGGGGGCCGGCCCAGGCCACTTCCTCTCTTTGTTGTCCCTGTGCTTTTTTTTTCCTTCTGAGACTTAACTTAAAGACAACGTCACCGGCACCAGCACTTTCTGGAGTCACTACAGAAGCTGAGTCTGCCCCAAGCCAGCATGATCCTGACACTGCTGTTTGGCCTGGGGGGGGCCCTGGGCTGGGGGATGCTGGGGACCTGGGCGCAGGCCCCTGGTGCCAGTTTCTCTGATCCACACAGCCCCCAGCCATCTGGGGTCTGGAGGGCAGAGACGGAGGACTCCAGCGGGGACCCTGTCAGACGGTAAGGAGGGCCTGGACCTGGGCGGGGGGGATGTGGCACAGGACCTCAGTCCCAGCTCAGCCAAAGCAGGGGCTCTTGGGACCTCAGGTACTTGTATGTGAAATAGGTTTATACCATCTATCTGCTGAACCAGCTGTGAAACTGAATGAGGCGCTAGGGGTCAAGCTTGCCTTTAGAAGATCACCCCAGCCAATCTGGACTGGGCACCCCCAGTCCCCCAGGACCTAAGGACCACATGGAGTTCCCTGCCTGACCCATGGCAGGGAATGGGACTGGAGGTCGGGCAGGGCGGGGCAGGAGCACTTTATGCCATCAAACACCGGCATGGGAGATGCTGAGGGGTGTGGTTCCAGAAGTTTCCAGCTGGCCTGGGAGTGGCTCCTGTTCTCAGAACTCAGTTCTGAAAGCTGAACCCGGCTGAGGCTGGCCTGGCCTAAGCCCTAGAAGACAGACGCTCCTGGGGATCGAACTTGGATCTGAGTGCCTGGGGAGGGGCACAGGCCCTCGGCCTGGCCCTAATAGCTAAGCAGTGGGCAGACAGGGCACCCTGCTCCATCTCCAGAATAGAAAGGAGGCTGTGGCATCCAGCAAGCTCTGCTTCAGCACCGCTCTGGAGATGGGCAGAATGGACTTAGGACTAGACTGGCACACCATTTTCTAGTCCTTTTATTTGTCCAGGGTCAGGGATCCTCCTGCTGACAAGGTGCTGGGAATGTGAGTCCCTCCTCAGGGGACCCCTGAGTCAGAGCAGCAGGTGCCATTTATCAAACCCATCTCTGGGCATCTTGCCAAGTGTTATCTCTGTTAATCCCCTCCCGATTATAGGGGAGCCTGAGGCTCAGAGAGGCTAAGCAGCTGGCCCAAGGTCACACAGCTGAGGAGAACTAGAACCAAGATCTGAGTCTGACTGCAGAGGTCATACTCTGGTTCTGGTCCCAGGGGCGTCTTTGCCCCCACACCGCCCCGACTCTTCCCACCTCCACACACAAACCAGACTTGGTTGGGAGCATCCATGTGGATTTGGAGGGTGAGAGGGGCCAATGTACAGTCACCAGAGTCTCCTGGGCTGGCTGAGATTCACAGTCACGTAGGCCTGGCCCATATCTGCCCAGGGCAGCTCTCATATAGCTCTGATGCTTCAAGGTGAAAGCGTTTGTTGGACACTTTCCCAAAAGCAGACTCGTCAGGGAGAGGCGGACCAGACAAGCGAGCATGCCCTGCCCCTCAGTGATGGAAGGGCGGTCATGCGGGAGGAGAGGGGAGATGGTGGGTCTTGAGAGACCTCCTTCCTGCCCTATTCCCGTTTCCGCTCAGAGCTAGGAGTACAGGTGGCTCTTGGCAGCGGAACCCAGGCTCCGATTTCAAACCAAGAATCCTGCCTTCCCTCCCCAAAGCCTTCAGCCCCTGTTTCTGGGCAGCCTACCTCCCCCCGATGAAAGGGAGTATGACAGGCCCAAGAGGATGGGAAGGAGGGAAGAGATATCCTTTCTCCCCCAGTCTACACCCCGCCCCCCTCACCCACACAGGGGCTGTTGGGAAGGTCGGCATTCCTTTAGTCCCAGGAAGGGTGGGTCTCTGGACTGCTCAAGGCCTGAGGGAGTCACTCAGCCATGGCCTGATGGTCCCAGTGCGTGTACGTGTGTGCACAAGGGCACTCTGGCCCAGGAATGCCCAGGCAGGAGTCTGATGGCATCCCTGATTCCAGACCCTCCAGGGGCTCCCAGCAGGCCTGCTGGTCTCCTGCCCACAACTCAGAAGCTGCAGGCCCCACAGGTCAAGCTGAGGTTGTCAAGGCCTCCGGAGGGGCTGGTGAGAAAGGAAGGAAGCACAGCACAGCTTCCTCGGGCTGATTGCTTCCCGTGGTCCCACGAAGGGAGAGGCGGAAACGCAGCCCCAGCCCCTCTCCGGCCACAGGGGAAGGGGAGGCAGAACAGGCTCTCCACACTCAAGCAGGGACTCCACACCACCCAGCACAAGCCTGTGGCTCTTCCCTCATAGCTGCTGGAGCCAGTCTGCCCTGCATTTGTCCCTCCTACCTCTATCTGGGGCCTGGGGGCCAGGGAAGGCATTGGACACAAACCCAGATGAGACCATTTGCAAGGAAAAGATTGAACAAACCAACTTGGTGCTGGATCCCAGGAGGAAGGAGGAACGTGGCTGGTGTTTCCTAGGTCCCCCAGGACCCTGTAGAGCTGGGCCCAGTGAGCCAGCAACGTGGGCATTTGAACGTTGTAAGGAAGAGGCTCTTTCTTTGCTCCCAGGCTTTTGTAAAGCTGGGGAGAGCAAGAGGTTAGGATACGGGCTCCTCAGATACAGGGCCACTTCCCAGGCAGGACTGAGTCTGCTGAATCCCAGGTGTCCTCAGTTTTGTCCTGTTTTGTCTCCCTAAGAGGGCTGGGAGTCTAAGAGCAGCCTAGACTGGGCTAGTCACCAGGATCAGTGAGACCCCAAGAAGCGTCTCCAAATGTTGCAGCTGGGAGCTTGTGGCCCAGAGAAGTCACGCATATCTCTGGAGGTCACACAGGAGCCGGGAGGAGCCCTGACTCTGGTCTCTGGGCTGTAGCTACCCCATCCGCCCTTGTATCTGTTCTCCAAGGCCCAGGGCCCTGGGCACTAACAGGGAAGAGACTCACTGGCATGAGCTGTGCTCAAGGAATCCTGGCTCTGGCTGGACACCAAGTGGGCCTCGGGCTCCCCTGCTCAGGCCCCTCTGTGGCTCAGAGAGCAAGTCTGGCAAAATTCTCCCCTGGAGTCATCACATTCACAGCTGCATTCAGGGCCTCAGAAAGCAAGAATGTTGAGAACACAACCTCCTTCACAGACAGGCTTAAGGGGCAGTTGGATGTGGGTTTTACTGGCTGGTTAAGAAGCACTTAAGTGCCCCAAAGGGCACAACAGCAGCACATTTATAATTCAGGAGGCTTTGGCTAACAGCCCTTTCCCTGCTTGAGGTTTTCTCTGCCTTCTTCAATGCCTCCCCCTCTCCCACCACCCCTGCCCCCAGGGAGGGGCTAGGAGTGGGAATCTTCTCCACATTTCCAGGATGGAGGAAGGGCCTTGCTCAAGGTCACCCTGAGTCCAAAGACAAGGAAGGGAGGAAAGTCTAGGACTCCTGGATCCAATTGAAAGCTCTAGGGGGGCAGTAGACTCTCTCCTGCCTGGCGGGGGGCACAGGTCAGGCCAGGTCAGAGGCCCAGCACAGGCCCAAACCAGGCTGGAGACCCCCCACACTCATTTCGAGGCTGGCACCTGTCTCTTGGTAGACTCCTGGGAGATGAGGGTGCCAAGAGGGCCCGGGCGCCCAGCCAGGAGGCAAGGAGAACAATGCGGCACTCAGCGAGCAGGGCTGGGGGCTCAGTGGGCCAGCAGGAGAATCCGAGAGCTGTAGGAAACTGAAGCAAAGGTCAGAATGTTCCCAGGGCTTCTGGGCCAGCGGCCTGTACTGTGCCAAGGGCATGGAGCTGCCAAGGGAGGGGCGTATGGGCAGGGAGAACAGTGGCCACTGTAGCCTGAGGTTTGGGCAGGTCTGGAGAGAAAGTTCCTGGGCAGGAAGGGTGGGCAGCACCGCTTCCAGTTCTAGGAACCTGAGGTGGAAAGTCCCGGTCACTCCCAGCAGGCTGGCCCAGACCCGGTGCTCTCAGGGGGCAGGCCTTCTGGATCCTCTGTGTTCAGAGAGCACGTGAGAAGCAGAGCTTCGGTACAGTGGGCATTTCTTAGCCTCCCACTATCGACACTTGGGGCTAGCTCTCTGTGGCGAGGGGAGGGGCTGTGGCCTCCTCCCACTAGAGGCCAGGAGCATCCCCGTCCCCAGAGCCGTGTCAGCCCATGTGTGTTCTGCTCAGTGGCTCAGTCACGTCCAACTCAGCCCACCAGGCTCCTCTGTCCAAGGATCTCTAGACAAGAATCCTGGAGTGGGTTTCCATTCCCTTCTCCAAGGGATCTTCCCAACCCAGGGGCTGAACCTGTGTCTCCTGCATTGGCAGGCAGATTCTTTACCATTGTGCCTCATTGCCAGATTCAAGTGGAGTGGCCCACTTCTCCTCCCAACCCATGTCCCACTGAGAACAGCTGGTTTACAGAAATACTTCTCCCTAGATCTGAGCAGGTTCCAGGAATTTCCATGGGGCCTTAAACGGGAGGCTTTGACAGCCGACCACCTTACTTCAACAAGGTCCTAACCTCTGGACTCAGCTCTCTCACAGTACACAGCTTCTGTGTTGAGTGTGTCCCCTTGCTTCCATCCTGATTTTCCTGTGCCCCTTCTACCATTTAATAGTCCCCTGGGGATGTACAGGCCCCTTCTGGGTCTTTGATGTATCTTGTGCCAACATCCCACTGTTTTCTGGATTGATTTTATTTTATTGGTTGCGCTGCAAGGCTTGTGAGACCCTAGTTCCCTGACCAGGGTTCAAACTCCTGGCCTTGGCATTAAAACATGGAGTCTTAACCACTGGGCCACTGGGGCATTCACATTCCACTGTTTTTATTCCTTGACATTAGAGTCGGTCGTGACAGTTAGAGAAGATACTCTTCACTCGTCTTCCAAGACGTTCTTACCTGTTCACCTGCATTTTGTCTTCCAGGCAGAAATTATTTTATTGTTTTTTTAAGTGATATACACCCATAAGCAAGACTTAGAAAACTCTGGAATGGTGGGTCAAATCTGGGCCGCCACCTGTTTTGTAAATAAAGTTTTATTGGAATGCAGCCATGCCTGTTTATTTACATACTGTCAATACCCACTTTCCTGCTACAACGGTAAAACGGCCAAATTGAGTAGATGCGACAGAGTCTGCATGTCCTGGAAAGCCTGTGCGTCCTTCTCCCCCACCCTCGCACAATTTTCATTTTTCCTGAAATAAGCAATTATCTTCATTTGTGCTTCAGTTCTGTCCTTTTGCTTCGCTTCTGTGTCTTTGTCGTCACGCAGTTCCAAACTCTTGCCGGTCGTCTGCGTCTGCCTTTCACTTTCATTCCTGCCCGGTGTTGGCCGCTTGTGTTCTCCTGGGAGGCCTCTCTCTCTCAGAGCCTCCAGCCATGTTCCAGGCTGGACCACTGCCCACGCACCCCATGCCTGTCCTGTCCCGGCGTCTCCCTTCTCATTTCTGTGCCGGAACTCCTCTTTCCTGCTGCTGTTCTCCTGTGTCTTGGTTTCTCTCTTGGTTTGGTGAAGCACTTCTGGCAGAGCGGTCCTCAGTCTGGGACTGTGCCTTAGAATGACCCACAGAGCTTTAAAGTGGAGATGCCCAGGCCTTAATCCCAGAGAATTGCCTTTAACTGGCCTGAAGTGGGGCTTGTGGGGTCATAGTTTTAAGATGGCAAGATTGCAAGCTACTGATCTAGTAGCACCCTGACGAGGGTCCTGGGGCAGGCGGGAATGCTTTAAAATCTGGCTTATGGAAATTGTCTTCAGTTTGTGCTCCTTAAACTGATAAACTGAGTATAAGATTCTAACTGGGAATAATTTTCCTTCAGTATTTTGAAGGTGATTCTTTACTATCTTTTAGCGTCTCATATTGCTGTTGAGTAGAGAAGGAAATGGCAACCCACTCTAGTATTCTTGCTTGGAGAATCCTGTGGACAGAGGAGCCTGGCAGGCTACAGTCCATGGGGTCGCAGAGTCAGACACGACTGAGTGGCTAACATGCACACTGATTGCTGAGAGGTTCAAGGCTGTTCTAATTACTGATGTGTATGGGGGCAAGGTGGAGGGGGGCTTGAAAAGTGTAGACTCATTCTCAGTCCTAGAGTTCCAAAATTTCACAGTGATGGGCTTTGCTGTGCATTTATTTTCATTGTATTGTGGGTAACTGGTGGGCCCTTTGAATTTAAAATTCCAAGTCCTTCTCTTCTGGAATATTCCTTCGGTTGTTTTTTGTTTTCATCAATAATGATCCCCTCCTTCTGTTCTCTCTTTCTGGAACTCTTATTGTTTGGATGTTGGGTTCCCAACATGGGTTCTCTATTTTTCTGATCTTTTCTATCCTATTTGCCATATTTTCCATCTCTCTGCTCTTCTTTTAGGGAAATGTCTTTAACTTTATCCTCCAACTTGTCTATTAAATTTCTTTTGTCTTTCTACCACTATAATTTTAATTTCAAGGGTTCTTTTTTGGGGGGCTCTCAGTGTTCTGCCCCCATTTTTAAAGTAGCTTCCTATTCTTGTTTCTTGGCTGCAATAAGTTCTATTAATGCAGATTTGGGGGAAGTTCTTTTCTCCCTGCACAGTTCTGGTTTTCTTCAAGTTGGTTTTGTTCCACTTGCTCGTTTTGAGCTCCCTCTTTTGGAAGAGGTTTTCCTTGGGGGTCGTTCTTGGCTGTCGGCCCACTGAAGAGTTAGAGGTCAGGTAACCCGACTGGAAGCTGGGTGGATGGGCGGGGCTCTGCGATCTGTTTTGATAGAGGATGCTCTGCTGGGCTAGCTCACGGGGGAGGGGGGAAACCCCTGGCGTCAGTCTCTTTAGATCTTTCCCCTGACTGGGGGGTCATTTTCCTGACAAGCCTTTTCAGTCTGCAGCCGAGAGAGTACAGGCTGGATGCAAGGCTTCTGAGAGTCAGGTGGGAAAGCAGGCTGTGTGGTCTCAGCATTCCAAATCAATATGGTCACCCCATCCCCCTATGCACCAAGACCCCTGATGTAGCCACCTATGTCTCGCCCCCTCCCACCCTTCTGCACCCAGGAACCAGGGTGACTCTTTAATGTGACTTCCTGTTTAAGCTCCTCCATGGCTCCCCATGCCTTCAGGACAGAGCCTTGTCCTCAGCTGGCACTCAAAGCCTCCCCAGTCTGGCCTCTCCTTAGCAGCCCTTTCTCCATTCCCACAGCCAGATCTCCAGTGAGGAACAATGTCAGTGGCAATGGGAATGGGGGCCGGTCGCCAGGGCTGCCAGAAGGTGGCAGGACAGCAATGTTCACCAGGCAGCTGGGAGGAGGCAGGTACTTGATACTCACTTGGAGGAGGGTATTATGATCTCCATCCCATGATGAGAAAAAAACTCCCTAAGTGCCTCAGTCAAGGTCACACAACCAGAAAGTGTGAAGGATTGAAACCCAGGAGCAGCACCACACTGCTTCCCTGGCACCAGCAGAAACAGGGAGAGCCCTTCCTGACTCTGGGGGTGACTCTATGATGTGGGAAGAGGCTCCTGCACTCTGTGTGTGGACCTAGGAATTGGGGTGCTTCCTGGGAGGCAACAGAGCAGGTGCCCTTGCAGGCAGGATCCACAGGGCTTTTGCTCTGAAGCAGTAGGATGAATAGCACAGAACACTCCCTTCTCAGGCTAATGGGCTCCAGAATCTCTGGGACTGAGCGGAGCACAGAGGCAGGGGCTGGGCGGGCGCTCCGCATTGGCTCCCTGCTGGCCTCTAGGGAGTGAGGAGACCCGGCTGTGCTCAGCAGCCCTCTCTTGTGGCTTTTTTTTTTCTTTCCAGTAACTGGTGCCCCTACCAGAAGTCCAGACTGGTCACCTTCATAGCTGCTTGCAAAACCGAGAAATCCTCATCCACTCACAGCAGCCATGTCCGCAGGGGGCTCCAAACTGCCAGAAGGTCAAAGTCATGTGAGTGCGGTGTGGCAGGGCGGGCTCTCCATCCCGGTTCTGTGCCAGCTCACCCTAGAGTCTCTGAGCCAGCCCTCTTCCCCCAGGTACCGTGTGGCCCACAAGCCAGTGTACCAGGTCAAGCAGAAGGTGCTGGCCTCTGTGGCCTGGAGATGCTGCCCGGGCTTTGCGGGCCCCGACTGCCAGCACCACGGTAGGGTTCCCTGTGGCCTCCCTCCCCCTTCGACCTCTGACCCAAGGGGTCACGCAGCCCCTCTAACCTCTGGGGTTAATACCTGACGTTTCTCTGCAGATCCCATGGCAATCCCTGAGCCTGAAGATCCAGGTGATAGCCTCCAGGAGCCTTGGGACGGGCCAGTTGACTTTGAATCTGGTATGTTGCTTTCCTGAAAGGTGCAGTAGAAAGAACTCCTGTGCCCAAGCCCATTGTCTTCTGATAGGGCAGTGCCATCTCAGGGAAGCTTCGTCCCCAGAACTGGCAGGGGTTCCTCTTGTGGCCGTGTCACCTCACCCTCACACCAAAGCGGCAAGGTTCACAGGGCCCTGAGTTGCCTGCCTGCTGGCCAAGCACATGTGCCCTTTGCCTTGACCCTATTTGCTAGGACCCTCCTTGCCGCCTGAATTGCATCAGCCCCCCTAACCAGGACCAGGAGGCCATGTTGTCCCTGGTCTTGAGTCAGCACAGCAGAACCACCTAGGGATACCATTTGTGAGGCTGTTCAAGGCTGGGCCATGGATGGGAATGTTTCACCATGTGGTGAACGCCTGTCTGTTGACAAGGGCTGCCTAGAATGACGTGGGAACGCCATGTCCCTAACACCGAGGCGGAAAGTGTGCCTTGACGGATCAGCCGTGTTTGCTGGCGGCGCAGCGGTCAGGGTTTTGCTAGGACCCTCCTTGCCGCCTGAATTGCATCAGCCCCCCTAACCAGGACCAGGAGGCCATGTTGTCCCTGGTCTTGAGTCAGCACAGCAGAACCACCTAGGGATACCATTTGTGAGGCTGTTCAAGGCTGGGCCATGGATGGGAATGTTTCACCATGTGGTGAACGCCTGTCTGTTGACAAGGGCTGCCTAGAATGACGTGGGAACGCCATGTCCCTAACACCGAGGCGGAAAGTGTGCCTTGACGGATCAGCCGTGTTTGCTGGCGGCGCAGCGGTCAGGGTGAGGGCTCACGTGCCGCGCATCTGTCCTTCTAGAGTTAAAGGCTTCTAAGCTCCTGCTCAGAGGATATCAGGACACACCTCCCTGCTTTCAATCCCCAGATTTCCTCTCTGCACCTCATGCTCTGCTCAGGCCAGGGAAGTCTGACACTTATCCATGTGTTTTCAGGTCATCCAGCTGCAGAGATCCGCAACACAGTGGCGCGGCAGGAACGCCAACTGGGAGCTCTCCAGAATGACATCCATCAGATGGCAGACAGCCTCCCAGGCCTGTGGGAAGCCTGGGCAAGCAACCTCATGGCGGCAACAACTGAGGCCAATCAAACAGAGCTTGGTGAGTGGCAGGTTCCCGGGGCTGAGGAGGAGCCTGGTCATGTCCTAGGGGATGAGTAGACGGGGAGGCAGGAAGGCCCAAACTTCAGAGCTCCCAGTTGGCGTTCCTGCCGCGCCACTGTGTTGCGGATCTCTGCAGCTGGATGACCTGAAAACACATGGATAAGTGTCAGACTTCCCTGGCCTGAGCAGAGCATGAGGTGCAGAGAGGAAATCTGGGGATTGAAAGCAGGGAGGTGTGTCCTGATATCCTCTGAGCAGGAGCTTAGAAGCCTTTAACTCTAGAAGGACAGATGCGCGGCACGTGAGCCCTCACCCTGACCGCTGCGCCGCCAGCAAACACGGCTGATCCGTCAAGGCACACTTTCCGCCTCGGTGTTAGGGACATGGCGTTCCCACGTCATTCTAGGCAGCCCTTGTTAACACACACATCTGTTGCAGAGTTTCCAGGCAGATCCTTGGAGCAAGCGCTACTGCCCCACATCAAGACCTTCCTGCAAGGACATCTCAGCCCCATGTGGAGAAGCTTCAACCAAAGCCTGCACAGCCTCTCCCAGGTCATAAGAAACTTATCTCTTGACGTGGAGGCCAACCGACAGGCCCTCAAGAGGGTCCAGGAGAGCTCTGTGGCCAGAGCTGACTTCCAGGAGCTTGGTACCAAATTTGAGACCAAGGTCCAGCAGAACGCCCAGAGGGTGGGCCAGCTGAGGCAGGACGTGGAGGACCGCCTGCACGCCCAACGCCTGTCCCTGCACCAGTCCCTCTCAGAGGTCCAGACTGATGTGGACATCAAGTTGAAGAAGCTCCTTAAAGCCCAGGAGTCTGTGGGGATCAATAGCAGCCTGGTCCTGGCAGCAGCAGGGGCAGCAGCAAGGCCAGAGCCAGAGAGCCTGAACGCCAGGCTGGGCCAGCTGCAGAGGAACCTGTCCGCCCTGCATGTGGCCACTGCCCACAGGGAAGAGGCGTTACAGAGCACCCTGGCAGACATGAAGGCCACCCTGGCCCGGCACGTGGATGAGATCAAGGAGCTGTACTCGGAGTCTGATGACACCTTCGACGAGATCAGCAAGGTGCAGCGGCAGCTGCAGGAACTGGAGGTGAACCACACCGCGCTGCGGGAGCTGCGGGTGATCCTGATGGAGAAGTCACTGATCATGGAGGAGAACAAGGAGGACGTGGAGCGGCAGCTGCTGGAGCTCAACCTGACCCTCCAGCACCTACAGGGCGCCCACGCGGACCTCATCAAGTACGTCAAGGACTGCAACTGCCAGAAGCTCTACTTTGACCTGGATGTCATCCGGAGGACCAAAGAGACACCACGCGAGTCCTGGAGGAGACCCAGGTGAGTCTGGACGAGCGGCGCCAGCAGGACGGCTCCTCCCTGCAGGCCCTGAGCGACACGGTGGCCTCCCTGTCGCTGGCCGTGAACACGCAGCAGGCAGAGGGTGAGCGGGCGCGGGCTGAGGCAGCACGGCTCCGGAGCCAGCTGCGTGCCCTGGGCGGCGAGGTGAGCGCGCTGCGGGCCGCTGAGACCGAGATCCGCCGTGAGATCCGCCAGCTGCACAGCTCCTTCTCCGCCCTCCTGGAGGACGCGCTGCGGCACGAGGCCGTGCTGGCCGCTCTTTTCGGGGAGGAGGTGATGGAGGAGATGTCCGAGGCGGGGCCTGGCACGCTGCCCCTGCGCTACGAACAGATCCACGTCGCCCTGATGGACGCGGCCAGTGGGCTGCAGGAGCAGGTTTTAGCCTGGGGTGCGCTGGCTGCCAGGGTGACCACCTTGGAACAGTCCTCTGGGGCCCGCCGGCAAACCGCGCATTTGGAGCCCAGCCGGGACGCTTCACTAGAGGAGGTGGGTGGGCGGGACCTGGCTGGGCTGGCGCAGGAGCTCCAGCGCCTGGGCTCAGACATGGAGCGTGTGGGTCGGTGCTGTGAGGCCTCCTGGGTCTCCTCCCTCAACAGCTCCCTCGAGGGCCTTCGCAGGGAGCTCTCCATGACTGAGCGTGGCTTGCACAGGCACCAGCGCCTCTTCCACAGCCTCTTTGGGAACTTCCAAGGGCTGGTGGCAGCCAACGTCAGCCTGGACCTGGAGAAGCTGCAGGCCATGCTGAACAGGAAAGGGAAGAAGCAGCAGAAAGGCCTGGAAGCTCCCAAGAGGAGGGATCGGAAGCAAGTGGAATCTTTAGAGGATGCACGTGTCAAAGGACCAGCACTTTGGGAGGCAGGTGAGTTCCTAGGCCTGAGAGGAGGGTGGGCTCTAGGACTGCTGTCTGCCAACAGCTCTTCTGCCTCAGAGGGGGCAGGGGTGAAGGAGAGCCTGATGACTTCAATCACCACTACTCAGGGCTGGCTTTGCCTTTGACTTACCTTCCATTCAGAACTAGGGCGTATTAGGAGTATAAGCTACCTGGGGTATCAGGAGGTAGAAGTCACAGGACTGAACTGTCAGTGAGCGGCACACTCCCCACCACATAGACATTTGAGGCTCATTAAACACCAGTGGCTGCTTGCCATTCCAACAGTGGGGCAGGGAGTGGGCGTGCTTCTCTCCTCCATGAGTGAAAGTCGCTCAGTCCTGTCAGCTGTGACCCCGTGGACTGTAGCCTACCAGGCTCCTCTGTTCGTGGAATTCTCCAAGCCAGAATATTGGAGTGGGTAGCTGTTCCCGTCTCCAGGTTGATCTTCCCAACCCAGGGATTGAACCCAGTCTCCTGCATTGCAGGCGGATTCTTTACTGTCTGAGCCACCAGGGAAGCCCTCTCCATAACCACATCCTCAAATCCCTCAATCTCAGCCTTTTGCCCCATCCCACTGCACCCACCACATGTCTTTAAGCTTTCTCCTATGTACAAGTGAGTGTTTGGATAAGGTATGGTGTCATCTGCCAGGGGCCGCACCCCACAAGTACAGGGGAAAGCCTTGGGATCCAAAAGGAGCTCGTTCTGCTAACATAGTGGACCCATGTTACAGCTCTGAGACAGGTCCCCTACAGTGCCTTTCTTGGGCTTTGCCATGTTGAATCATCACAACAGCTCGACGATGCATTATCACTGCCATCTTACCCAAAACTGAAGCTTAATCAGGAAAGGGTCCCATTCACACAGCTCGTAAGCGGCTCAGAGAAACCCAGTCCAGCTGTCTCTAGGGAGCTGGCTCTTCCACTGTGAAAGGCCCTCAACGGGTCCCTACAGGGCCCTGGGAAACTTGGCTCTGAGGCTGAAGAGATGAGCAGCCAGCCTTCCTAGCCCCGCTGAGTGTGGCCCTGGGAAGTGGACCCCTACTCAAGTGACTCCCTTGCCAGAGAAGATGGCCTTCGGGCCACAGCTACCTCCTCCCCTAAACACAGGGTAAGTACAAAGCTGCCGTCTGGGCTGTGTATGCCTGGTGAGGCCCGGCATGTGGAGTCTGAGGCTTCGTGGAGGATCGTACCACAAGCCTGCCCCACTCCCACTCACTCTCCACCTTGGCCCCACAAACCAGCATCTCCCTGGGAGCAGTGGACAAATACAGGTTCTTGCAACCACTTATGTGACTGTTTCTTCCTCTGTAAGAGGGAGAACCCCTACCTACACAAAGGGCTGTCGGGAGGACGAGCACAGACATTGCCAAACCCTAGCACGAGGCTTAACGTTTAGTAGAAACACGTCAGTTTCCCCATTCCTCCAGTATTTTCACGGCTGTGGCTATGAGGCTAGCCACCCTCTTGTGAGTAGTGCAAGGCCTCAGATTGCCTGGTAGTTTAGGTGTCTTGAGTTTACCACTGAAATATTTTGTTACAATTTTTTTCCTTAAAATTAAAAACTTCATGTTGGGAGGCCATAGAGCTTGACCCTATGCACTGCAGGGAAGCACGCTGAGTTCACTTGCTGGCCGACAGGGCAGCACACCCTTCCACTTCCAAGGAACACATCCAGCCACTGGCTGGCTCAGGCCTCCGGCAGAGGGCACGCTGGACTGGCCTTCCTTCGGCGGGGCGAGTGCGCCACCTCCTGGGTGCTGGGAGAACTGCAGAGCCGCCGGCAGCACACAGACAGGAAAACCATTAACTAATTTTCAGAAAACCTTCCACAACTAGAGAAAAGCAAAATTTTGTCATTTTGTCGCTGTTAGACCTAGAGGCCAAGTGCAGGGTTGTTCTGGGACTCAAGTATTCTATGCAAATTCCTCTTGTTGGGCCGTGGTTTCATCCCAAGAAATGGGGAGCTTGGTCTCCACAGAGGGGTGGAGAGGGCAGAGAGCCCTTAGCTTAAGGGAACAAGGATGGAGCACGTGAGGAAAGTGACCTTATCAGTGCGGAAGCCAGGATGGGGGAGTCGAGGGGGACTGGGGAAATGGACACAGTTTCAATAGGTTTCCCATATTTTTCTACATTGCTTCTTTTTGTCCTCCTTCTCTACAAGGATGGTGTTTAAAAAAATTAATGCACATTTAAAGCCCCCATCCACCGAGGCTTCCTCTGGCTCCAGGCCTCTTGCCTGTATCTTACCCTCCTTAGACTCACTAACTTGGTTCTTTAAGTGGGTGAGTCCTGGAAGTCAGAAGACCCACAGCTAGCTCCTGCCAGTTTGGCCATTTATTAGCGTGTCATCTGGAGCAAGCCTTGCCTTTCTGGGCCTGTTTACCCTCCTCTGGGTTCGAGTGCAACATTTTGAAAACATTAACATGATTAGCTTGAAAGGACTTTTCTTGCCTGGATCCACCTGCTCTTTCCTTCTCTGTCAACGGTTCTGTGCTAAACATCTATCTAGTAAGAACCACTCTTCATTCCTTAATGATCTCACCAGGGTTAGCGTTTGAGGAGAGGTAATATTTTCTCTTTCCCCTGGGTATCTCAAGATCCCTTGAAGGTGGCAGGCATCTGGGGGTCAGAGACCTAGGTTCCAGATCCAGTCTGTCACTGACAAAGCATGTTGCCTTGGATGCTACTCACTCAGCTTCCTCATTCAGGGTACTTTTCTCTCAAGTAGGTTGCAAAGAACGATCAAACAAGAGCTTTGTTAAAATATGCACCAGTACAGACAACAGACTTGCATCTTCCCGCCAACTAGTGAAATGCTGAGAATTAGCCAGTTAACTCCCAAGATACATTGCTATTGGGAATATCTGGATTTTCTAGAAATAGTGATCTTTCTCACGTTAAGAAGGTGAGGAAGGTAGGGCTCGATTTAATTCCCCCCGAGAGAGCACGGGGCCGAATCACTGATGCTTTCCTCCTGTATTTCAGGCTCCCCTGTGGCCTTCTACGCCAGCTTTTCAGAAGGGACCACTGCTCTGCAGACAGTGAAGTTCAACACTGCCTACATCAACGTCGGCAAGAGCTACTCCCCTGACCACGGCTACTTCCGAGCGCCTGAGCGTGGGGTCTATCTGTTTGCAGTGAGCATTGCATTTGCCCAGGGCCAGGCACGGGGCAGCTGGTGTTTGGAGGTCACCATCGGACCCCTGTCTATGCCACTGAGGAGCAGAGGGGTGGGAGCCCAGCAACAACCTTTGCTATGGCTGAGCTGCAGAAGGGTGAGAGAGTGTGGTTTGAGCTAACCCAGGGATCGATAATGAAGAGAAGCCCGCCAGGCACTGCATTTGGGGGCTTCCTGATGTTCAAGACCTGAGTACCAAGCACAGCTCTGACCAGACACTGTGGACTTGTTCTGCTCTCCTTGGCCTGGGGCTCAGGCCAGGCTTGGTCTGGAGACCATCCAGTTGGTCTAGCTTTTCCCTGGAAACCTTCTGCAAAGACAACATGGTTATTTGTGGCCTCTCTCTAGACGCACTGGGTCTGGCTGTCTCTTAACAATGAGGAAGGCTGGGGCGCTCCTCTCCGGGCAGGGCCTGGGCCGGGGCCTGTGCATCCGGCTCGGTCTGCCTCTGAGGCAGCAGGGCTTGGGCTCCAGTTCTTGGCCCTACCCTGCGTTCAGCAGTGTTTTGGTGTCTTGCTCCTCCTGTGGTTGGAAACTTACATACAACACTTAAAACCTTTCTCCTGCTTCATCTTATGCTAGAAAATCATTCTTTCCCCAAAAGAATACGTTTAAATGGAATTGACATTTGGGACAGTACTGGAAGCTACTCTCTACCTACTGCGGTAGGAGGAAAGCAACTGTTTGGTGACCATCAGTCAGAAGTGGAGACAAAAGACCTGGCTGAGCTAACCAAGGGAAATACTACTTAGTGTGTTACTAAGTGTGTTACTAAACACCACTGCCTTAGTTTCAGGCTTTCCTTGAATTTACCTTATAACTTTACTCCCTTTTCTCCCTGCCTCACACAGGGTGAAGGCCAAACCACGACAAACATGAACTAAAAATGTACAGCCCCTACTTTTGCTTTCTTCAATAACTTATGACCACCCCGGTTCTTATCATTTCTCAACAGGAAGGTAGCTGAGAGAAGAGAAGGAAGATGGTAAAATCTCCCCAATGAATTATCAGCTTTGGAATAAAGTGATGCCCTTCAGATCTGGCTGGTTTGCAAAGCAAACCAGTATGGAGAATGAAAAATTTGAAGTAGGTAGAAATATGGGGCAAAGTCAAACTACTTGGGATGTGACTTCACAATTTCAGTTGCAAACACTACCTGAAACCCTTGGAGGCTGCTGCAGTATCCGCAGAATAGGGAATTACACAGTGCAGCTTAGAGCTGTAATTATTCCTACAGTATCAATGTATGGTTTTCAGGAAGTTACAGACCCTGGAGAACAGGCTTGAGGAAGCAGTCATCTACGGGTCAGGAAACATTTTTACTTTGGTAGTAGCTATTTGTTATTTGTTGGATATACCTTTGTCCATAAGAAAACCAGACTGATCGGGGTGATGAAAAAGGACAGAGCTGCCTGTGAGAGTTAACAAGGTTCCTGGCCCCTCTCATTGTTTCCCAG
The DNA here is from genome assembly GCA_006408695.1 of Aepyceros melampus. NCBI lineage: Eukaryota > Metazoa > Chordata > Mammalia > Artiodactyla > Bovidae > Aepyceros > Aepyceros melampus. The sequence continues at coordinate 180,553 of SJXQ01007064.1, forward strand.
GGATCCTGAGTTCAAATAATTCGCCCCTCAGAATTTACTTGCCACTAAGCTTGGTGTGCTCAATGTGCTAAAATATCAGTCTTACAAGGAACAATATGCCAGGCTACACTGCCGCTGACAGTTTGACCTTGGGGCAAATCACAAGCACGCTTGAACTTTTCCACCTGTGTACGAGGTGGTTGGTCTAACTCCTCTAAATATGCTGGCGGTTTATTATCCTGACCACAGGTTCAACTCTCGACTCCTTTGCCCTTCCTGGCCAGGGCCTCCTGCCTCCTGCAGCTCAGCTGTAAGAGCATCCTGACCCCAGATCTGACATATTTCGGCCACCCCTGGCCGAAGACGGGAAAGCCAGCACTGGGCCACCCTTGCTGCTGGAAGCCCAGGCTGTGTCTTCTCTTCGCTCAGTCCTGCTCCTGCTACTACTGGTCAGGCTATGCTGATGACGAAGTGAGACATTTAGGGCAATACAGCCTTATCATTTAAGACTTTCATTTGGAATTTACTGCATATAAGAAGCAGAGTGAACTGATATCCTCTACAAGGGGCACATGTCCTTCAACTGCATATATATGGCTGGTGCTATTTAACAGGGAGGTTGTAAATGAAAAGTGCTAACTGGTAAACTCTTCCAGAGTCATGGATAAATCACTCTTGAAGTTTCTGGGGTAAGAACTGGAGACAACGGTTCTTTCAGATAGAGTGCTTTCTGTGCAAATTCCACAAAATCTTAATATCAAGTATAAATTTTCTGTTTAAATACTTTGGTAACTAGGACCTCAGACTATCAAGAATTCTGAAGGTCAATGGATCTATTATCTTATGATTTTTTTTTAATGTGGACCATCTTTAAAGTCTTTATTGAATGTGTTACAATACTGTTTCTGTTTTTGGGGTTTATTTTGGCAATGAGGCATGTGGGATCTTAGCTCCTCAACCAGGGACTGAACCTATACTCCTTGCTTTGGAAGGCAAAGTCTTAATCACTAGACTGCCAGGAAAGTCCCTGATGGATTTCTTATTTCTTCCATTAATATCTCTGGGGGGAGAGTCTGTTTGAGTGCCCCCAAAGGAGACCCCCTGTTACCCAGGCAAGTGTTAAAACACCCTTCACTTGTGGCCTCCAGAACAAGACAATGGCTCATGCAGAGTGGTATTAGAGTTCCCTAAACCCGATGGTAAAACACACAAAAATACTCAAAAGCATCACTGAAAACAAGAGTGGTGCATACGCAGCTCAGGACATTCCAGTTCAGGAAGTACAAGGGAGCAACTACAAAATGCAATAGCAATAGGAAGTCATAACTCAAAACGTTTGAGAGATGAGAGTGATTTCAGGGGCTCCCTGAACTCAAACTCAGCCCTCCTTGGGCTGTGGAGGAGGGGCAGTCACGGCGGCCTGAGCTACATCAGCAGCTGGCAGCAGTGGCCTCCGCCTCGAGCCAGAGCAGTGCCCGTCAGTCCCGAGCAGAGCCACAGGGCAGCTACTGACACCTAGAGGCAAGAAGCTCCCACACCCAGAGGACACGTGTGACTTTATCACAGTCAAGACTTCTGGAGTGAATCCCCAGCTGTGTCTCCACAACCACAACATGTCAAAATAACTCATTTCAGAAACATCGTCAAGAGGATATATGGTCTATTAAAAAGGTTTATTAAAACTCCCTTTTCCTCTCATACTCTGAAGCTCCTCTCCTCTCCTATGTTTATCTCAAACACTCCTCTCCCAGCTTCAGACTGACTGTCATTCCTCCAGAAGAACGCTCCCCCAAACCTGCCCTGACAATGACAACCTCTCTTCTACTAGTCGAGGCAAACACGCAGAGTGGGGAAAGCCTGAACCCTCTTGAGTAGATTGAGAAGAGAGGAAAGGATTACTTATTTTTGTTCTAACAGAAAGCTCCATCACTTCTTGATAAAGCAGGAACCCGAGGAACACAGAACTGGGTCTAGCAGAGATTCACAAATACACAGATGAGCAACTACCCCAAACTGCTGAACATTTGTGGAAATCCAGTGTCCTGAACGAGAGGTTCCAAACTCAACAAACCTAAAACTCTGGAATATATAAATCTCTAGAAACAGTACAGGAAATTGGAAATTCAAATTATTTGCCACTTAGATCCTGGTTTCTAAATATCCTCCTCCCTAAAAGGAAGCAGAGAGAAATGGCTAACTCAAAGGCAGGGGCAAGGAAACCACCACATGAGCCTGGAACATCTTCACCTGCCCAAAAGTAAAAAGTGCTCAAAAACGACAGGTACGTGTCAAAAGGACTCAGGCGCCACCTTGATGAACTCACAGTAGCCAAGTTTGGGTCAATTTGAGCATCAAGACAAAAAATGACCTTATAGACTATAACTTAAATTAAGCGTCCATACTGACAATAAAAAATAAACAAAAAGAGGTGTTCCTTGCAGCAGAATGCCAATTAATAAGTGTAAATGTAAAAACGGAATCAGAAAATCACCAGTCTGTAATCACTGATTCATGTAGAAGTCATCAATGGATGTTCCAGTGCAGTCTCAAAGTGTCTCTCATAACATGCTAAGTGCAGAAGGAAACCAGGAACCTGACAGCCGGGAAACTAGGCGAGCAGCACCCTAAAAGGGCTCATCAATGACACCATCAGTGAAACACGGATGCCATGGCATCTGCTGGGATGCCTGAGGACACAGACATCACGTCCACAAAATCACTGACCTTTACTCAGAAGATCTTGGTGTCGCAAGACACAGAAGCTAGGGAATTATTTCAGATGGAAAGAGAAGAAGGAAACAGGACATTTAAATGCAATGCAAGATCTTAGGCAGCCTCTGGACCAGGAAAATGTGCTCAAGGGCTTCACTGGAACAACCAGCAAAACCTGAACAAGGCCTGCAGACTGCGGTACTGCTGATAATCATTACGGCATAAATGTTAACTTCCCTGATTTTGAAAATTGTACGTAATTGGCTATGTAACAGAGTTATCTCTGAAGGATTCAGGGGTAAAGAGGCATGAGCTCTATAATTTACTCCAAGTAGTTCAGAAGAAAATATGTGTACGTGGATGTCTGTACACAGAAACTCCAAGATGAGCCTTTGCAATTCTTGTATCCATAAAGAATGGCAAAGCAGCCGTGACAAAATGTAAGTTTATAAATCTGGATGAAGTCTAAATGGCAACTTTACTTCGCAAAGTTACTTTTGCAACTTCTCTTGAAGTTTGAAATTTTTTCAAAATACAAATAAAGTTGAAATAAAATTTGGTTGTTGAAATAAAAACACTCAGCTGGGCAGCAGAGCAAAAGGCGGGATGAAACATATGAAAGACATGTAAGAAATATGGAAGCAACATCCATGGGACCTATGATTTGTGCAAAGCAGTTCCAGAAACACGAAAGTGAAAGGGGAGGGAGAGTAGAGGAGTGATGGAAGAAAAGCTTCTAAGGGAAGATTAACAGGACCCAGAAACTGAGAAACAGAATATATCTAGACATGGCAAGTTTAAATTTCCAAACATCAAAAATAAAAATTAAACTGTGTTCCGTGAATGAAAGGGGTTAGGTTAAACCAAAAAGGACTGAATCAGACACGTATCAGACTTCTTACTGGCCACAGGGATGCTTGGAGACCATGCAGCAGAACTTGCAAGGTAGACTCTCTCCTCAACAACACTGCCAGTCAAGTGTGAAGAGATAATCAATTATTAACAATAGAAACTGCTTTTAAAGTGCTCGATTGCAATGCTTTCCCCTATAGTGTTGGTCCTTTTTTTGCGACAGCTTTTCCACTCTTTCATTTAGTAGTTTTCAACACTTACTTGGACTTTAGTCACACAGGAGAGCAACAGAGAATGGAGCAACAGCTGTGCTTCAACCCGATTCTAAAGTCGCGTTCACAAAAGGCTTTCCCTACCTTAAAAAAAAAAAAAAAAAGGCCCAAGTTCTTTCTTCCTCTTGCTTAAAAATACTTTGAATGCAAGAATTTCACACTGACTTTTAAAACAATGGTAACATTTCAGGCTCCCTGTATAAAATCTAGGTCATTAGTGAGGTGGGGGTAGGGAGCACTGGGGCATCTGGAATCATTCTGAATTTCACTCTGAGCAAGTAACTGGACACCAACCAGGAAGAGAAAGTTCAGAGCAGTAGGTAGGCCACACCTATTGCATCTAAAAGAGAGAACAATTCAATAGCAATTCAAAAGGCAATCATGGATTAGCCTTTCGGCTCTAGTCTCTGCTTCTACCTGAAACACTTTTTTTTCACTTACCTTTGTACTGGAACTAAGTTTTGGCTTCCTGATTCCCAGCTTCAGGGTGACCTGCCCATCTGCTCCTACCATGAGCTCAGTGTTTAACTCCCCACAACTGCAACAGTAACACTGCCATTAGGTGGCCTCTGCCTGTACTTCTGGCCAGTCACCTGCAGTGAACTGTGTCCACTTTGGCTGTCCTGCTCCAAGGGCTGAAGTCAGGCTTTTTTTTTTTTTTTTTTAGGAATATGCATCTAACTGAAGTATGCAGTGCCAGAAATGGTTCATGTACTAGCAATAGGCAGGTAAATATTTCTCCCAGAGAATGAAGACTTAACGACTGAATTTGTGTCTGCTTAAAACTACCTATAAGGATTAGGAGAAGGAAATGGCAACCCACTCCAGTGTTCTTCCTGGAGAATCCCAGGGATGGGGGAGCCTGGTGGGCTACCGTCTATGGGGTCGCACAGAGTCGGACACGACTGAAGCGACTTAATAGTAGTAGTAGTATAAGGATTAGGCTCTTCCACAAGAACAGTGGCTAAAAACATTTGGCTGAGCGGGATCTAAGCTGAAGCATACAAGCTCTTAGTTGCACCAAGTGGGATCTAGTTCCCTAACCAGGGATTGAACCCAGGCCCCCTGCACTGGGAACACATTTGCGGCAACTGGACCAGCAGGGACGTCCAAGTCAACTTCTCAGAGATGGAAAAGAAGCTGGCGTGTACTTGACAGGCCCCAGAAATCCCCCGATTCTTCTTTACCAAGCTGCACACCATACTATTATTTCAAGAAACTGTCTTACATTGACACTAAACGAGGATAAGGAGTCTATAACAGGGTATCTCCCAACATCTATATATATATATAGGTGGAGGGTGAAATCAACTAGTCCCAAATCTCTTATGAGGATTTAACATGTTCAAAGGCCCAAGAAAAGGCATCGCAAGGCACACTGACTGAATTCACACACAACTGAAAGCAGCTCCGACAGGTGGTGAGACCAAGCACAGGAGGGAAAATGGTGCCGCTGCAGAAGAGAAGGAACCCTCCCTTTACTTCCCTGAAGTTTATGCTTCAAAAAAAGCATCTGCTGCAGCAGGAACACTAGGGTCAGATAAATGGAAACCACTAGTCTTAAAAGCAGCTAGCTTCAGGCAAGAAATCAGGCACTCTATTAGCAGAAAGAGAAAAAACTTGCAAGAAATTACCTGGCTGGGTAGTGAAATGAGCACTCTTACACTGCTCTTGGGAGTGTAAATGAGAAACCTTTTCGGACAGCAAGGTAGCAGTATTTATCAAGAAACTCAATTTTTTTTTTTCCACCTCGAAGAACTTTTCAAAGTTCACATCCATTGTTTCCACTTTTAAGAGTGTAACTTAAGAATTAAGTATATGAAGATTTCTATACAAGGATGTTCAAGACATTGATTAATTTTTCTCAAACAATGAAAATAACCCAGATATTCATCATGGAATTATAAAAACAAATTGTTCCATCTACTTAGTGGAATGCTATGTAGTCAATTTTTTAAAAGATTATATTTTCAATTGATATATAACAACATACTGTGGTCTTAACACTGTAAACCATATGCAGCAGCAAAAAAGATTGAAAAGAAACACTCAAATGTAAGTAGCGGCACTAGCTACTTACTAGCTGGCAACAGGCTTTTGAATGATTTGTTTCTTTCTTCTCTCCTAGGTTTTCTTAAATTTCTGTAATGTGTACATATTTTTAGAATTAGAAAATAAATTTTAAGGAAAATAACCCTCAGCTATAATAGGCTTGTAATTCATCTTATACTTTATCTACATAAAGGAAAGAGTGTGTGGTCACTTACCTGCCGGGGGCCCATACTGGGTTTCTGGCAGATGAAATGTGCATCTCAGGGACATCAGTACGCATGCTAACTTAGTTATTATTTCATCAGACACGCGACTTCTGACACACAAGATAGTCAAAGCAGAGTTTCACAAAACACATCACTAAAGTATACTAAAATAAGGTTATTTACTTAGAAATGATACATTGCATGTAATCTATATATAGAACAAAGCAATCAATGGTAAACTTAATAAGGCACCTTTTAAACCAGATGCTGTACAAAATACATTTAGTGTATTACATATCAAAGATGAATCTACATTTTTGGTGTTTTACAATTGCATAATAAAACTGCCTGTTTTTAACCCTTTTCAGTGTTTATGTACAACTTTCCTAATTAAGCTATATGATACTTTCATTTTATACAATATATACTACACTTTAGTTTTTAAGATGGGCAAGGACAACAGTCACTAAATGGGCTTAAATAATTCCATTGAAAGCATAGTACAGAGCACAGGCTAAAATTACAATATATTTAATCCTTTGCAAAAGCAGTATTCACATACTTTCCTTATGGGACAATCATTACACGTTTAGCTTCATGTGATGCTGCCCTAGATTTAATTGATTTTTATGAATATGTCAGCGCTCTCCGCAATTTTCAGTGTGACTCTCATAACAGCACTGAGGCAAGATGAACTGCTACAATACTATTTTAACATCTGATCCAAGCAAACAATAAATATTACCACTTTTAAACAGTACAAGAGCTCCAACAATCTTTTTTAAAAAATTAATTCATATTTCTGCAGTCTAAATCATCTTAGATATTTAGAAACATTTCAAAACAACATGAAACACAGGTAATTTAATTTATAAAATCTTGCCTGGAACCAATTATTCAAATTTGATCTTGGGCCAACTTAGAGATGCATGATTCTTTAAACTGAATTGCATTTTTGTTCTAAACAAAAGCAAAGCATGGGGGGGGGGCGGAAATAGATACCAAATATTTTTTTCATACAGTGAATAAATTAAAAATCTGGCACATTCTAGGAAAACATCATTTTCAGAAACCTTAAGTCACTTTTTAAGGTCAAAAACACTCCTGAAATTGGAAAGGCAGTTTAAAATGGTGATTGCAGTATCTTTTGTGAAAACAATTCCAGAGAAACCAGATTCAAATTTTATACTTCAGAAACTTGTCCAATAAGAAACACAGGGAAAGCTTAGAATAGACACACTGAAGTCGATCCTAATATGCCTTTGATTCTAGAGATATTTACCAGCAGAAAGAGAATTCATAAGGAGACTTTTCTTTGAGGGAAGATTAAGTTTTGTTATATATTCAGGTTGCTTTGGTTTTTTGTTTTTATGCTTTACTTAAAGGGATGAGAGGACAGAAGCCACAAATTTTTAAGATGCTAAGCTGTAAGCAGGATCAAATAATGACTTCAAGGGTTTTACAAGTTATCTGTGATGCTATGAAATACTTCCTCTTTTACTCTTTAAATATGAAGTCAGAACCTTAAGAAGAGTAAAAGAAGGAGAGAAAAAATAGGTTTCATGCAGCTTTTTTTAAGACTTTAGAATTTCAAATATGACATCATTTGCTCTTTAAGGACCATTAATATTAAAAAACATCTTTGTTAGAAAATATTTTTATTGAACAAGTTTCTACAGTTAGTCCTTGATATGATTTTTAATAGAATTAAAAAATTATAATGGTCATATATTACTTGGAATTTTTGCTTCCACATATTTCAACATTTCTAAGAATAGTTCACCTTCCTTTACATTTTCCTTTATTAGGATGACAAATTATTTTCAAGATTTATAGTTATCAAATAAAAAATAAATCAAGGTTAACTCTAACTACATCAGAGCTCATAACACGGCAAGTTAGATTAAAACACCTATATTTCTCAGTATAGTGATAGGGAAAACATTCTCAAAGAGCAAGGTATTGGGTAATTTACTCATCTTGATGAACACTCCAAACTTTACTTATGTTAGATGCAAACTATTAAACTTGGTCAAAACTTGGTCTAAATTTAAAGCAAATTTCAAATTTGTGAAATTTGACCAATAGAGTTTCATCCTTAAATGTCAATCACATTTTTGGTAATGGACAGATACGGGCTCTGATTCCTCCACTTTGAAGTTTTTTTTTCCACTATGTTGTTATAACAATCCTATTTATTTTATGCTGTATTCAAGAAAATTCTCACTTTATGCATCCACGAGTTATTTGTTCAGAGTAAGACAGTAATATTTAAAAGGCATTACAGAGATATAATAAGTAGATCAGAGTTACTCCTTGGGAAAACAAGGCATCCATGAAATATGTATTATATTCAAATATGTCACTGAATAACAGCTGTGTGGTTTAGATACAGGTACTGACTAGATATTGAGCTTTTTGCCTGACTCTTCACTGTCTTCACAAGCTTATGAAACCAAAATTATAAAACTAACAATTTTAAATGATTTAAGTGTCTAAAATAGTTGATGATAACTGTGTATTAACTCTTGAGATAGGAATTTCTAATTTGAGGATCCCTTCATAAACAGAACTGAGATGATGGCATCTTAATGAAAGTCAATACCTGAAGTTAAACAAAGTCCTAGATTTGATATACTGTTTTAAATTAATTGTGAAGGTTTTAATGTAGTTTTTACTTTATATATTTTTCTGATGATCTTTTAATTTTTTTCCCTTAAGGATGGGATATGAGGTATGCATGAGCTGGTTTCTATAGTATGAATGTATGTACATGTATAAAATATGGTTGTAAAGGAGCAGGTATTTTGCAAGTAAAGCATATTACACACGAAATATAAATAACTTCCCTTTTAAAAGTTACTGAGAATAAAGAATACAGAATATGGTTATAGGCACTTACATTGCTATCATATCCATTAATTAGTATTCACTTCAATAAGAAGTGTTTTCTTTAGAAGGTTCATGGCATTGGAAGCTCCAACTTTGGACAGGACGCTTTTCATGACAGTAATAACAATTAACAAAAGAAAAATTTTGTGGTGGGAGGAAAACAGTCCAAATTTACATACACTTTTAACTCCTTTTGGCCTGTATATTAACTTTAATGTTAAAAAATAAAGTTGGTGGAGAAGCTAGCTCACTTGCAAGGTAAATGGCCTTTATGTGATTGGCAAATCTCGGTCAGATAATGCATTTTTAAAGCACAAAACCAACAGCCACCAATATCTTCCTGTGCATTCACAAATTATTTTCTTCTAGTTCAAATGGCAGCAGAGGCACGCTGGTGTGCATGTATGTGTACACACACACACACACCACCAAGGCATGAAACACACACACACACACACACACACACACACCACCAAGGCATGACAAGCTGTCGTAAACTAAGCAGTACTGTATCCCAAACAGAGCAGAATCCATAGGCTGTTTACAAAGGGAGAATACAAATAGATTAAATTTCTTCAGGTAGAAGGCAAACGTGTATATTTCTCCATCTCTGCTGAATTCATTTATCTTCTCAAGGCTTTCACAGAAAGCACCATTTTATTAACAGGTAATTCAGTACCCAGAGTTTGACTGGAGACTTATTAATCGGGATTGAAGTCTTGATGCAGTTCATAAAAATCCAATAAGAAAAAAAAAGGCATCAAAAACCACATTTAAAATAAAGTTGTCCATATAAAAGAATGAAGTGTTTAGAAGTTCCCAGCTTGTATTCTACAGAGTACTGAAAGGTTTAATATTAGCAGCCTGTGAAGGTGTAGTGAGGAAAGAGTCTGAGAACCAAGTTAACATCCTCATTCTATTCTAATTCCTTGGGTGAAAACAGTTCTTGCAGTCTAGAATTTCTCCTCATGACTTTTTATCTGTCAAATCTTTACATCTTGGGATTCAACCATCTTGGCAAGTGTCTTCTTGATTCTCAGAGCTGTGAGTCTGGAGGCTGGATTGTGAGCCCAGCATTCTGACATTAGCTTCAAAACTGCTCGCAGACACTGAAAAGTAAACAGAATGTCATGAGTGGGTAAGGGTCCCTGGCAACACTCAGCAATCACTTCCTGAGAGGACTGAATCCCACTTACTTCATCACTGTTCCACCGATTAGACACAATCGGCCGCAAACGTTTCACACACACAACCTCACGCATATCCTCGTATGACGGATCGCTGGGCACCATGTTATAATATGGCAGCTGGTACTCTTCGACTATTCCTGCAGTGAGTGAGAAAACAGTGGGCACAAAAACGGTGGCCGGAAAAAGCACATCAATCCATTCAGCACTTCTTACTGAACTAAGGAACTAAAATTGATTCCCCCATAAAGAAGAAGAGATTACTGAGCAGATGATTCACGTTCAATAGTAACTGTGTGTTCTACTCTTCTTTTTAAATATCTGATTATTTTCTATATCCCTACCATAGTTGTCCATATTGAACATACCAATATCCCTTAAAATAAGCAAAGTGAACCATTCAACCTAAATTTTTAGTCTTATTTTTTTATGTACACAGTTGCTTCTACTAATAAATGAGTAGAGTCTTTTTTCTGCAGTAGAAAGACAACGTATATGTAGAAATGAGTTAACAAAGCAGATTGGAAATTGCTATCTGTGTAAAAGGCCTGCTTGAAAGATTGGCACTTAGCTGGTATCTGGGAACTTGCCTGGTAAACAGCTCTCTTTATTCACATAAATGAAAAGGGTGCCTTTGTAACTAGACTATTTGTGCAAACAATATAATTTATGCTGACCACCTGCTTTCTTTCTAGAAGTTTGGAATTTTGATACATGCCAGGCAGAGGATGCTCATGTGACCAGCTTCCAAAAAAATCTCTGGGTACTAAACCTCTAATGAACTTCCCTAGATGACAATATTTCACATTTTTACAATTCACTGCTAGGGGAATTAAGCATATCCTGAGTGACTCCACTGGGAAAGGACTTTCAGAAGCTTGTGCCCGATTTCCTCTGAACTTTTGCCCCAGGGGCCTTTTCTTTGCCCTTTGCTGATTTTGCTGTGTATCCTTTCAGGGTAACAAATCCTTGCTATGAAGACAACTAAACACTGAATCCTGGGAGTCCTCATGCAACGACAGAACCAGCGAGAGACCCTGGAGCTCTCTGACACAGATAGCATCTGAATCTTCCCACTGAGCTGCTACTTTCTGAACAATGAGTGGACAGGCATAACCAGAAACATGCCACCTAAACGCCTACCTCCCGTGATACAACGACGAGCCATTTCCCAAATGATCAGGCCAAAGCTGTAGATGTCAGCCATTATGTAGGGCTGGAAATGGTTTTTATTCAGGCTTTCGTCTAGCACTTCTGGAGCCATGTAGCGCTTGGTGCCCACCCTAGTGTTCAAAGGCACATCCACTTCATTTGTGTCGCTGAAACAGAAGACAGAAACGTCCAGGTTGAGGGAAAAGAAGAAAAGCGTTTCTTCTCTATTTTCACTGCCTTGTGTAACAGTCAGAATTTGTCTCTCTCTCTCTCTATGTGTGTGTGTGCTTGTATACACAACTTAATAAAATGAAAATCTATCTAATAAGTCGACATTTCCTTATCAGTAATCCTTAGGGCTAGGTGTATTTTGAAATTTAACAACTTTCAGATTTAAAAAAAGTATTATATCCTTTAAATATATGCTATATATTATAAAACATCTCCAGCAGGGTCTGGAGCAGTACTGAATCAAAATCATTACTAAGTCCACAGCAAAAACTAAGTACAAATATTCATAGCTAACTGAATAAATAAAGACAGTAAATACCTCAAATCAGTTCAGGTCAAGTTTTGTCACCAAATAAGTTCTGTGTCTCTCTAAGAAAGAGAATAGTACTGAATATAAAATGTGGTGGATAATTATGTTCTAGGATGAGTAAATGTGAAAATTGAGAGGCATCATTTGCTTTTTTCCTTCTCATGTGATCCTTTGTGATTTAGGATTACATTTTTTTCTTTATGGGTCCAACCAACTTAGTTCTATTGTGAGTCATGTTTACACAATCATACTGTAATATTTATCTTTTTTAATTTGGGGAGTATATTTTAGAGTTCGAAGACATGAATGACTTTTTTTTTTTTTAGGTTCCCAGATCTGTTAAGATTCTGGAAACTATTCTGAAATGGAGATCAATATAATGTACTTTATATTTTCTTAAATGGCATCTGATGAATACTTGAGCCAATAAAAATTCCCTGATAGAAAAAAACAATAGGGTAGAAAACTGTAATAATGACAGAAGAAGATTAAATTCTTTGATGTTTGCTTTATTATGTACTTTAATTTTATGGCCTGAAATGAATTTTGAAATGTGAAATGGCTGCTGTATTCTAGTTATAACATTAAAACAATTTCAATGGTTTCCTAAAAATGTGATATTCTCATCATTTAAAAATATTGACAGTATCAAGTAGTGATGAAGCAATGGCATACATAAATCTTGTTTATGGGAGTATACACTGATGCACACTTTCTAAAGGGACAGCCTATTAATATAGTTTAATATATACATACTCTCTGCCTAGCCCCCTCTCCAGAAATCCACTATGAGGAAATACTTGTACAAGTACTCTGCAATATTATATATGGATAAAATACAATATTCATTGAAACACTTTTAAAATAATAGACCCTGGAGACAACTTTAATGTCCATCGGTTGGGTCACAGATGGGGTAAATTGTAGTCATCTATAAAATGGAAAACTTTCCATACTGCTGTTAAAAAGAGTAAAGATCTACTAAACTGAGGCAGATGTCTAAGACAATAAAAAGCAGGAAATCAAGAATTATGTAGAGCAGGATGTAATTTTTTTAAAAAACAAAAACCACAATGCAAACAAAACACTAAGACGAACCTCCCCCCAAATCCTGGTTTATAATTTACATAAGACCAATACACGTTTGGAGGGCCTCCCTGGTGGCTCAGATGGTGAAGAATTTGCCTGCAATGCAGGAGACCCAGGTTCAATCCCTGGGTTGGGAAGATCCCCTGGAGCCACTGCCGCATTCTTGTCTGGAAAACTTCAAGGACAGAGGAGCCTGGCGGGCTATAGTCCATGGGGTCGCAAATAGTTGGATACAACTGAGTGACTAGCACTTTCACTTTACTTTTTTTCACATTTTTGGAATCCTACTGTCCTGAATACAAACAGGTAAATATCTTTAGGAAATTAAAATAATTCCAAACACCAGGCAAAAAACCACTCACCTGTTGAACTTAACAGCAAGGCCCAGGTCAGCAATACAGCAACTTCCATTTTTCTTGATGAGGATGTTTTTGCTCTTTAGGTCTCGATGAGCAATTGCAGGCTTTCCTTGAGTGCCATAAATTTCTGTGTGGAGATGGCACAGACCACAGGCAGCCGAATAAGCCAACTTAAGCAGGGCTCTGGTGTCTAGTGTAGCACATTTCAGGAAATCATAGAGAGATCCATTTTCATGGTAATCAGTAATCAAATAGAGCTGAGTCCAGGAACCTGTACCTTTAATGTCTGCTGCTATAAAACCTGTTCAATTAATGAGTTTAAAAGGTTAGTTATCAGAGGTGGTTAGGAAGAATAAAAGATGCTCACTCAGGATACTGAGAATAACTTGGGTATCATCTATAGATAATATAAATTTAACTTACCTTACAACATCTCTTGACTGTATTGCTCAAATTTTTATCTGTCATTTACACATAAGTCTATACTTTTGTAATTAATTTAAATAATCTTAATCATAAAAATGATAATATGACTAAGAAAACGATCACATATAGAATACCCGAGGGAATGCTGTTAATCTTCATGATTCCCTAAGCACCAAGAACCATGGAAAAGCCATGTGGACAAGGCCCTTCATTTCAAACTGAAAGTTTGAAAACAAAAAGTTTTCAACAAAAAGTTCGGTTCAGTTCAGTTCAGTCACTCAGTCGTGTCCGACTCTTTGCCACCCCATGGACTGCAGCACTCCGGGTTCCCCTGTCCATTGCCAACTTCTGGAGCTTGCTCAAACTCATGTCCATCAAGTCAGTGATGCCATCCAACCATCTCATCCTCTGTCGTCCCCTTCTCCTTCTGCCTTCAATCTCTTCCACCATCAGGGTCTTTTCCAATGAGTCAGTTCTTCACATCAGGTGGCCAAAGCACTGGTTAGTTTACCTATGTTCTATGCTAGTAGGTCTCTCCCCTCACCCCCATTTACACAATAGCAACATAACCTAGGTATGATTTGATCAGTATGGTGCATAAACTCATCCACCTTCCCTGACTTTCTTTCCAGCTACAATTTCCTTGCCCTTTACCTTAAAGAGTTAAAAATTAAGTTAACTACATTCAACTAAGAGTTTGACCCTAACCAAGCTACCACCCACCTGCCCATCAAGGCCTCATCACATCTGCCTTTTCAGCCTGGTTCACTGACAAACAAGTTCACGATGCTGGCTTGCTTTCCTTCTCCTCTTTTCCGCCCTCTCTTCAGAAGAAGGTCAGAGCGCTGAGCTGAATAATAGCCCTCCCCCCGCAACCAATTCATGTCCACCAGGTCTCTATAAATGTGACCTTATTTGGAGACAGGTCTTTATAGATATAATCAAGTTCAGGTGATTACAGTGGGTACCTACTCAATGACTAGTATCCTCACAAGAAGAGGGAAGTTTGGACACAGACGCAACGGGCAAAAGCTCATGTGCCAACAAAGAGAGATTCTGGAGTGTGAAATGCTGAAGACAGTTAGCTGGTAATCACCAGAACCTGGAAGAGGCGGGAAGAGTCCTCCCCTAAAGCCTTCAGAGAGCCTGGACTGCCAACACCTTGATTTTAAATGTCTGGCCTCCAGAACTCTGCAGAGGATTAAGTTTCTATTGTTTTAAGCCACACAGTTTGTGGTAATCTGCAATAAGCAGTTCTAGGAAACTAATACAATTAGTGAAGGAAACTATTAGCAACATGCTATGCACTCTCTAAAGTAAAGGGCAAGGAAATAGCAGCTGAAAAGAAAGCCAGGGAAGGTGGATGAGTTTATGTGCCATACTGATCAAATCATACCCAGGTTATTTTGGTATTGTGTAAACGGGGGTGAGGGGAGAGACCTACCAGCATAGAACATAACTGAGGCTGCATCTTACAGAGGTGGGGGTAATTTCATTTATAGGAGGCAAAGGTACGCATAGTTAAAGTTACCTAGAAAATTGTTTAAATTACCTTTCAGAGACTTTTTTTTGGTTACTATATGAGTAAGTCCAATAAACTACATTATTTCCAATTCACAACTCACTGCTGTTTGTCTTCAGCTGAGTAATAAATGTGGACACACCTAGTTTAATTGAGCTTCACAGACACTGTGTTTTTTTTAAGCAAACTGACGGCCTCTGGCAGCTCCCACCACAAGCCTCACAGAAGTCGCTTTTCAAACAGTATTTGCTCACTCCATGTGCCACATTTTGGTAATCCTCAAAACACTCCAGACTTTCTCACTATTCTTCTACTTATTGCGGTGATCTATGATCAGTGATGCTTGATGTTACTATTGTAGTTGTTTTGGCATTTTTTAGCAGTAAAGTATTTTTACACTAAGGGATTTACATTATTTATTAAACATAATGCTACTGTACATTTAGACTACAGTACGGTATAAACAACTTTTAAATGCACTTGGAAACCAAACTATTTGTGTCATTTGCTTTATTGCTATATCTGATTTATTGCAGTGGTTTGGAACCCAACCCCAAAATATCTCTGAGGTATGTATAGAGATTGGCTGGTTGCATTCAGGACTGGGTTGTATTTAAAGTATGTATTCCACTAGGTTTCCTTTGGCCAAATCACACAGCTGAGCTCACATATGTTCTCAAGCCCTTGAGCTAGGCTTCCACCAGCATCCCATTAACCTTGTAGAATATGGAACTAAAATCAAATGTGTACTCACCGAGGATGTTTTCATGGCGCATTAGCACAGTTTGGTAGATTTCTGTTTCTCGAAACCAGCTCGCTTCTTCAGTGGTAAAGAACACTTTGACTGCCACCTTCTCACCACGCCATTTACCCATCCACACTTCTCCATATCGGCCTTTACCAACTTGCCGAACCATCTGAATCTGTTTGGCAATAGTTCGCTGAACCTTCACAGGAAAAAGTAAAATGAGAAGCATTAAGATTGAGAAAGTGGTTTAATAGGGCAACCCATCAAAAAAGATGGCATACACAACCAACCAACTCCAACATTAACATTGATATAGTTGGCCTCTGTACCCATTCTGCATCCTTGGATGTGGAAGGCTGGCTGTAAGGGACCTGAGCATCTGTACATTTTCATATCTTCAGGAGATCCTGGAACCAATCCCTCAGGTAAATCCCAAGGGAAGACTGCACTGTATTCAGAAGGAGATGAAACAATGTACAATATATTCTAAAATCACAAAATAACATTCTGCCAGTGTGACAGACTGTTTGCAAAAATGGGTCATTGTAATCCCCCTGCTAGCACACACAGTCGTGGGTAGTCTCCTCGCCCAGACTCTGGGCTTGGCTACATGACTTGCTTTGGGCAAAAGAATAACTGCAAAAGTATTAATAGAACAAGTGAAAAGACTTTGTGCATTGGGATTTTCCCTTTCTTGCCATTTTAGGGCACTCTGTAACCAAAATGAGCAAAACCATACCAACCACTGGCCATGTACATAAACTTTACCATTTGGGTCTAGGTGAACAAATTCAGAAAAAGAACTGCCAAGAAGACCCACAGAATCATGAAAACTAATAAATGTTAGTTGTTTCAAGTCACTGACATTTGGGGTGGTTTATCATGTCACAAAATCCAAAACGACAGTTAAAAATGTGCAACTCTGCTGGATGCACGATCCCACACGATCTGGCCCTCACCTAGCTCTTCTGCCTCATCTCACTCTAATCCCCCATCCGCACCCCTCTTATTCACCTTGTTTCAATTTTGAGAATTCAGTCAAGCTCATTCCTCTCAGTCTTTTTGTGCGTGTAGTTTCCTTAAGAGTATTATTTCTCTCTCAAAAACTTTCACAGCACATATATATTTCTCAGCTGCTGCACTTACCACAATTATAACTATTTGTATATATATTTGTTTGAATTCCATCCCCCACGACTCCAGAACACAGATATTTATATAGGACAATAACTTTAGTACAACACTGCTTTCATCAGTATTTGTTGGATGAAAGATGCAAATAAATTGCTACCTTTCATTTTCAGAAACATTTATCAGCCAATCTAAACTAATACAATGACACTGACACCAAGGTCCAGGCTGGAAACATAGTTAAAGTGGGCTAGATTTATGAGTATCTAAACTGACTTACTTTATGTATCACTTATTACAAGATCCTTTTGTGATTTCTTTTTAGAAAGTCAGAATTATTGAGGTCTAATTTATATATAATAAAATTCACTTTTTGAAAACGTGTTTTGACAAATGTACAGTCATGTAACCACAACCAAACGATACAATTAAGATGTAGAGTATTACTGCTTTAAAGTCAATTTCCTCCCCACCGACCTGCAGTCTTTGGCATCACTCATCTCTTTTCTGTCCCTACAGTTTTGAATATGACATGAATGGAAACATACAGTAAGGAGCCTCTGTGTCCAGCTTCTTTCATTCGGCATAAAATACTCTGAAATGTACTTCGTTGCTGTTATATGTATCATTAGTTTGTTCCTTTTTACTGACAAGCAGTAGTCCACTCTAAGAATGTACTGCAATTTATTCATTTACCAACTGATGGATTTTTGGGTTGTTTACAATTTTTTTTAATTGAAAACATTTACTTGTTTATTTATTAGGCCACATGGCACGTGGAATGTTCCCTGACCAGGGATCGAATCCGTACCTCTCCCGACTCCTGCCTTCCTTGCAGTGGAAGCACAGAGTCTCAACCACTGGGCCGCCAGGCAAGTCCCCAGGCTGTTTACAACTTATTAGAAATAAAGCTGCTATGAACTTTCACAGTCTTCTTCTGGAACATGTCTGCATAGCTTTTCTTTTTTAATTTATTTATTTGGCTGCGCTGTGTCTTAGTTGTGGCAGGCAGGATCCTGACTGCTGTGCACAGGTTCAGTGGTTGCAGCTCGTGGGCTTAGTTGCCCCTCAGATAAGCAACCAGGGATTGAACCCATGTCCCCTGCATTGCAAGGCCGATTCTCAACTACTGGAGCACCAGGGAAGTCCCTGCGTATCTTTTCTGTAAACACTTAGCAGAGGGACTACTTCACTGTATTAAAAGTCAACTATCAACCTGTTTCCCAAAGTGGCTGTATTTTACATATCAGTCAGCACTGCATGAGATTTCCAGGTGATCTATCTTCCTTTCTACACTCAATGCTCTCAGTTTTCATCAAACTAGTGAACGTGCAGTAGTATCCCAGTGTGTCTAATCTGCCTTCCCTGATGACACTGAGCATCTTTTCATGTGCCGTTCATAGCTGCCATCCTTATATTTTCTTTGGGCAAGCGACTGTTCAAATCTTTTGCTCACTTAAAAGACTGGGTTTTTTGACTCATTACTGAGTTGTAAAAATTCTTCATATATTCTGCAACACAAATTCTTTACAAAAACTCTTCTGCCAGTTTGTGACTTTATTTTTTCATCTTCTTAATAGTATCTTCTGAATAGAAAGTTTTAAATTTTAAGAAAGACCAATTTGTCATTTTTTAAAGTGACTTTTCCTTTTGTGTCTTAAGAAATCTTCACTCAAAGTTATAATAATTTCCTAAAACATTTTCTTTTAAAGGTTTTGTACTTTTATATTTAGGTCTATGATCCATTTCAAGGTGATTTTGTATTGCGTATGGAGTGAGGTAAGGGTCAAGATTCACTTTTTGGCAAATGGACACCCAATTTTTCCTGCACCATTTGTGAATAGACTCTCCTCCTCACTGAATTACTGTGGTATCCAAATCAATTGACCACATCTTCAGACTCTATTCTGTTCCACTGACATACACATTTATCCTGATGCCAGGATTAAACACTGCTGACTACTGTAGTTTCACAATGAGCCCAGAAATCAGGCAGTGAATCCTCTTTACTCTTTTTCAAAACTGTTTTGGCTCTTCTAGGTCCTCTGCATTTCCAAATAGTCATTAGAATAAACTCATCAATTTCTATAGAAGTTTGCTCTGATTGTGATTTGGATTGAACTGAAACTATAAATCAGTTTTAGGCCAATTGAAATCTTTAATATTGAGTCTTCTGATACAAAAACAGGATATACACACACATCTCCTTATGAATGGTTTTGTTAATTTCTTTTGGCAGTGTTTTCTATTTATAAGTGTACAGGTCATACATAAATGCAGTCATGCTTATTCCAAAATAGTTCAAGTTTTTAATGCTATTTTACATGATACTGCCTTTAAAATTTTAATCCCTGTTTGTCAACAGTATATATAAATTCAATGATTTTTGTACAAAGACCTTATTATGCAATCTTGATAAACTCACTTATTGGTTGCTGTCGTTTTACATGATTATTCTTGACACTTTCTATGTAGACAATTATGCTGTTCACATATGAAGACAGTTTTACTTTTACCTTTCCAATTTAATGACAGAATTACCTGATTCAATGAATTTTAAAATGAGACATCGATGATTTAAACACATCCAACTAAACAAAGCATTTAAAATCTGAGTAGTATTTATTGTAAGTGTCCCCTTCACCCTTAAATCTAAATATTTCTATACATATAACTCCCTGAAAATTATTTACATCTCCCTTTAACATTATTTTTATGAACTGTATTTCCATAATATAGTTTTGCACTAAAGTATAAGAAGTATAGTTCTTCTTATGAAGATATCTGTGGGAGTAACTTCTCTTTGATTTCAGAATCTGAAATAGTTATATTTCTCCCAATCGATCAATTTAACCTTATAATGCAAAGAATTTTATACCTGATTCCCTCAAGATGGCTGTTAAAAATGTGTGAGCTGATGCTAACACTTATATAGCACTTCATGACCACATTCCTCTCTCTTAACCTTGCTCGCGGCTCTACCTTACCTGCCTATCTTTTCTTATTTCATATTTCTTATTTAAACTAATTTAATCTTCTAACCATCTCCCTTGTGACTCAGCTGGTAAAGAATTTGCCTGCAATGTGGGAGAGCTGGGTTCGATCCCTGGGTTGGGAAGATCCCCCGGAGAGGGGAAAGGCTACCCACCCCAGTATTCTGGCCTGGAGAAAAGACTGTATAGTCCATTGGGTCACAAAGAGTCGGACACAACTGAACGACTTTCACACCACCATATGACAATACACTCTGTATCAGTAAATCATTCATGCTTGCATGACATCCCAGCTTACCAATAAGGGTAGTCCAGACCCACTACCAGAACTCTGTGACTGGTCGATAAGGTCTTTCAATGATTCTCCAACTGGAATAAATGCTTCATCTTGTTCCAGATCACGATTGTAACGGCGTCTGCTTGAGATGCTCTTGCAATAATGTCTTTTATTTTAAAAGAGCAGAAGATAATTACATTAAAATTCTAAAACAATAAAATTCTGAGGTAAGAAAAATCTAGAGATTGTTGACATCATCATCATTCCTTCATCATATGGGTTCATAACCAAATTAGTCTTATCATAGAATAATATATTCTCTGTTAAAATAATGTCCAGAGATAGAGTTTCTGAAATAGACAGCTATATACTACCTTAAAATGGAAAGATGTCCATGGTACGTTGGCAAGTAAAGTTTCACCCTCACTATAAACAGTTTAAAATTATATGCATCTATACTTGTCTGAAAGGATTAGAAAGGATATATAGCAAGTTGTAAATAATAGTTATTGCTGGGGATGTAAGAACATCCATTCTCTGCTTTACACATGTTTTTTCATTTGAATTTATAAATGTAGTTTTACACCATAATGAACAATAAATACACTACCATTTTAAAAAGGGAAAAGGAGTTTACGGAAGAGAAGTCAAACAAGTTTATTCTGATATTTTTAAAGGTTTTTGAAAAAAACTTCAAATTATGAGATGTTTCAAACATTTAAATAGTAGAGATTAATTTAATTAGCACCCATGTGTAAACCATTTAAATTTAATAAATATTAAGCTATAATTTTTATGATATATTTTAAATAAACATTAAAATATTTGAAATTTCCCTGATAATTTCATTTTATTCTTTTAAGCCTAAGAGACACTGTCTTAAAGGTGGCTATAGCCTTCCTATCTATGTATTTATACCTTTACCATAAAAAGTATATACTTATACACAAATTTTTTCCTCTGGATACTAATTTCTATAAATGGCATATGTTGTATTAATATTTTACATCTTGTATTAAAAAACTTATGTATTACATATTTATCCATGTTGATACATGTTAAAAAAAAACCAGCTCATTTTTATTTATGTTCAGTGTGTTAGGCACTGTTCTGTGACTTACTTCAACTTTATTAAACTCCTAGGAGATAAGTTGTAGTGTTTCCTTTTTACAAAAGAGGAAACCATAGGCCCAGGGCTCACCATTTGTCCCAAGTCAGACAGCTGGCTAATTATTCTCCAATACGGAGGCAAGACCCTTCTGAGTGCAATAACCAGAGCCCCGTGAATTATGAGGTTTTCAGGTCACAGAGCTGGTGGGAAGAGACACTGTTCCCGGCCTTGTGTGAGCACTGCATGCCTATCCTTCGACCTTTTCAGGTGGTCTTTCTCAGCCTTGGGGGGTTTGCTCACTTGAAATCACTGACCAAAATCAGCTGAATATTCTATGGGACCATCCTGAAGACGTCTATAGAGTTCTTCCTCTATGAAAACGTTCTCCTTTTCAGCACTCTGTACCTATACTGCTCTCTCCCCAGACTCTCAGCTATATCTCCTCGGCTCAGAGTGCCTGTTAGGCTCTGCATGAGTTACTCCTGTGTCCCGCAATCAGGAATTCTTTTCAGGGAGTTAAGCTGGCAATAACAAGACTCACCTCATTTGCTTCTTGTTTTTCAGGGATCAGTGTCCTTCACGGCCTGATTGGCAGCTCTTAATACATGAATGGGGCTTACTGATTACAGGTTTCACTGTAAGATAATCTGCTTGGGCCATTTCACTGGGCTTACTGGAGGCAGAATATTTAGGTCTTTTTTTCTTGGGCCAGATGGATGTTCCCTAAGAATAATCTTCTTATACATTATCTAGAGGGAACAAGCTTGGCTAGCATGGTTCTGGAGGGCCGAGGAGCCCAGATTAGTATGTAAATATTCACTTTACCTCCTTATTTTCACTATACCATTTATCTCACCCTCAGTAATGGGACACCACAGATGAGAACATTTTTGCTCTTTCCCCGAGACAACACTTATAGCCTTTTGCTCAGGAGCAAGGTCACATGATCATTCAGAATAAGAACAGGGATCTCAACATCAGTGGTATCTGGCAACCAAAATGGCCCACAAAATTTCTCACCTCCTGGTACACCTGTCCTTGTTTAATTCCCTTCCAGAAAGCACTAGGGCTGACCTGGGTGACCAATAAAATGTGGATGGCAGAAGAGATGGTGTGACTTCTGAGTCTACATCACAGACAGCACCCATCTTTCACCTTGGTCTCTGGACCATTCACTCTGCACGGGAAGCCAGGCTTCCTGCTGTGAGTAAGCTCATGCAGGCCGCTCTGTAGAGAGGTTCATATCGGAGGAACTAAGATCTCCTGCCAACCTATGAGCCCTGGAAGTGAGCTACCTGGGAAGAGGATCTCCAGCCAAGCTTCCAGGTGAGGGCAGCATCTGCTGACCTCTTCCTGAAGGTCATGAAAGATCCCGAGCCGCCCAGTCAAGTCACTCTTGGGGTCCTGACCCACAGAAACAGTGAGCGGTAACAGCCGCTGGTTCAAGTCACTAAATTTGGGAGTGATTTCTTAATATAGGATTGCACAACCAACATAGCATCTGACCTTCTAAAAACAGACTTTCAGGCCACCCTCTCAGTTTCCTGCCACCCCCAGCTTAACTTCCAGAGGTGGCTAGTATACTGCCAATTCGTGAACTTCTTAGGGAAATTTTGCAGTACAAATTGGCTGCTGTTTGTCTCTCTCAAATTCTAGCCTGGGATTCAGATCTTTTAGGTCTATACTCATCCATAAGCTTCACAGATTCCACAGCTTTTTGCTGTCATCTTGACTCCCTGTCCTGACTGAACAAAAAATTTAAAAACTCTTTATTGCTGTTTTAGTGGAAGCAACAAAAGTAAAAAAGGATATTCTATCTAAAAGACCTACTAGCAAACATTTGAATCTCTGCCAGAATAACAGGTAAAAAATAATATCTCAGTATGATTTTAACTTATATTTTTCATATTATGAGTACTCTTGAGTCATCTTTTTCTTTTAAGAGCCACATGTATTTCTATTTAAACAAACCATAGTTCATTTTTGGGGGGCCTAATTACTGAATTGATTTCTTTTCTTTTTGATTTATAGAAGCTCTTTATATTTGAGAAATTAGCTCTTTGTAATATAAGCAGGGGATATTTTTCACTGTTAGACTGTCTTTTGACCATTTATAGTGGTTTCTACCACATAGTAAAGTTTTATTTTTACGTAGTTGACACCATCAATCTTTCCTTTTTTAATTTCAAGGTGTTTTTTTTTTTTTGGCTAGTAAGTTTTGTGTCAGATTATTTTTAAAAACTATTCCAAGGTTTGTTCTAGTATTTTAATCATTTTACTTTATATATGTAAATATATATATATATACACACACATGAATTTTATATCTACATGGCTAAATCTGGCTAAAACTTATTTCACTGTACAGAAATGACTCAACTTCATTTTTCTCCACATAGCTGCTGCTGCTGCTGCTGCTGCTGCTAAGTCGTTTCAGTCGTGTCTGACTCTGTGCCACCCCATAGACGGCAGCCCACCAGGCTCCTCCATCCCTGGGATTCTCCAGGCAAGAACACTGGAGTGGGGTGCCATTTCCTTCTCCAATGCATGAAAGTGAAAAGCAAAAGGAAGTCACTCAGTCGTGTCCGACTCTTAGCGACCCCATGGACTGCAGCCCACCAGGCTCCTCCGTCCCTGGGATTCTCCAGGCAAGAACACTGGAGTGGGGTGCTACTGCTATCCACTCCCAAATCCATTTATTGAATAGGCCAACTTTTCCTCAGTGATCTGAAATGTTACCTTTCTCACATACTAACTTTCTTTATATACTTGGGTCTGTTTATAGGTCTAGTAACCAGTTCACCGATCTCTCGGTTCATTCATCTATCAGTCAGATAATGTTTTATTATGAAGTTTATGCCCTCCTCTCATCACTTTTCTCTTTGGCAACTGTCTTCTGAAATCATGACTAAATGCAAATAACTCTGAACCACCAAATAACTAAAGAATGGTAATATATAAAGTTGATTTCCTGGGATAGGTTTTAAACATTCAGATATCAGAAAGTTCAGTATTCTATAAATAAGGAAAACGTAAGTATTCATGAACATGACAAGAAGTACAGTGTTGTGTCCAATTAACTGACTGATACTAAGGTCCTCTGTTCACGCAAGAAAATTATAATACCTTTAATTAAAGAAAATATAAGCAGAGAATACAAATTCATGGTTTCTGAAATACATTCAGTGTCAATGGTTTCTGCCTACTGGCCTGAAGAACAACTGCTTATATTTACTATTCAACAAAATACTTTGCACCAAAATAATTATCTTACTTGTAACAAAAGCAGCTGGAGAAAATGATCATAGCAATTATGCAGACAGCCATAGAAATGAGCAAAGCCAGCCATCGAATGCTGCCATCGAAAAACGGACCTGACAATGGACATAAACAATAAAAAAGATGTATTATCTTTCTATTACATCTTAAAAGGAAAGAATAACTTGTAGTGCTGAACTCTAGAAAGCCTGCTTATTGTTAAAACCACAGAAAATAGTTTACTGAGATTTACGCTGACTGCACTTTTCTCTGCTAACCTACCTATAACAACAGGGGGCAGTGTAGGTTGTAAATACTGGTTACATAAGTTGTCCGACAACATTCTATTGTCCGGCGTAGCTGGGCTTTTGGTGAATCCTAAAGGAAGAAAATTAGAAATAATTTGATACATGAAATTGATAAATAATTTTTAAATATTCAAAGAATACAATTTCCAATTCAGTGAGTGAAAAGGACCTGCCAAGTTTATGTGTGAAAAATGATATGGAAAAATTTGACTCTGTGATGAAATAGTATTGTGAAGACTCTAAAATTTTTTTTTTCTGAAGAAGAATGCATTATGTGATGTCTGAGAACACTAGACTATAACTTAATTACAAATAAACAAAAGTTTATATATATATTTTAACCCAAAGTATGGCATTTCTTAAAATATTACTATTTGTTATTAATAAAGCAGTAAAGTCATAAGATCTTTTCTTATAAAAGATGGGGTAATACATTTCATTATAATGACAAATTAGTAGGGTAGATATGAACTCATGGCAGTACTGAGACTTAGATGGATGAGACTAAAGATCTGACTAACACTGGAGTGTGTCCTAGGCCAAATAAATTGCGTATTATAAAAGGTAGTCAAATAGGCAGAAGGTACAGATGATTTTGCATATAACAACTACGTTGAAACTAATGAACCTAATACAGAAGAAAATAAGTGTATGTGGTGAGGGTAAGGGCAAAACATAGAAACAGTACTTCTGATAGTTTTTAGAGATCACTAACCAGAGATATGTCCCCAACAGATCAGAAAGTGAGCCCAGGGAAAGATTGCAGTCATGGAAACAGATGACAGCAATTATATGCAAAGTTTTATTTAACCAAAAATATAGTATTTGAGAAGTTTATCTTAATTTGAATGCTGACATTTCAGCACTGCCTGGAAGAAGTGACATTCTAGATCAAAACAGCAACAGAAAGGAATTGTCTGTCATTAT
Source organism: Aepyceros melampus (assembly GCA_006408695.1). Taxonomy (NCBI): domain Eukaryota; kingdom Metazoa; phylum Chordata; class Mammalia; order Artiodactyla; family Bovidae; genus Aepyceros; species Aepyceros melampus. The sequence continues at coordinate 206,547 of SJXQ01007064.1, forward strand.
AAAAATAGCAAGAATATAAGCAGAAATTAACCATGTTAGTCTTAAATATCAAAGGACCAGAAAGGGGAAACCTCAGCATAATTGGGTATTCCTTTTAAAAAGGTGAATATGAGATTCCTAAGGGAATCTATAAGGGACTTCAGAGTCCCCATAAGAAAAGACGGGTCAAGAGTATTTGGAAACCTCCAAAAGTACAAGTTTTATACTTTAACTGAATTTTAAACTTTCTAACAAACTATTACTTTTAAATTATCCTAAAAAGAGAAAAGGAAGACATGTCAGAAGTTACACAAGTGACTCTGGGGAAAAAAAAAAAATCCCGGATCTAGAGAAAACTTACATGAAGGATGGAATGAAGAGTACATAATTAAAGATGAATTAAAAGAAGCGTAAAGTATCCAAGAATAGTCCCAGTATGCTAAAGTTCAAAATGAGCTTAGCCTTGCAGGACAGAAAATGTAAAGAGAAATCAGCAAAGGGTTTTTGGCAGCGCTAGAAGAAAGACTAGCAAGCAACAGACACGCTGCTGCGACAAAACAGCAGACAGTGGAGGACAAAGAAAAGAAGCGTTTCCTGGACGCTCGGTTCGCTCCAGTCTTCCCCACTAGGGAAAATAACAGGTACAAAGAAGGCAGACCAAACACCAGCAAGTGCGTCTGGGGCCCCAGAAGTCCGCAGAGGCCCTGCAGTGTTTCTGTGTTCTGTCTGAATTCCTATCTTCTAAGCTCCAGTGCTTTGGCCATTTGATGCAAAGAGCCAACTCATTGGAAAAAGACCTTGATGCTGGGAAAAATTAAAGGCAGAAGGAGAAGAGGGTGGCAGAGGATGAAATGGTTAGATAAGCATCAACTACTCAACTGGCATGAATTTGAATAAACTCTGGGAGACAGTGGAGGAGAGAGGAGCCTGGCATGCTACAGTCCGTGGAGTTGCAAAGAGTCGGACATAACTTAGTGACTGAAGAACAGAACACCAAGCTAGATGAATTATCATCACAGGAAGATGAGAGCTCTGGGGAGAGGGCTGAAAGAGGCGTGATTCAAAGGTTTTAGAAACGAGGAGCACTGTAAACTAGATAGCTAAATGTTGTATCACTTTTAAAAGGGAAAGAAAGACTTTGCCAACAACGATGGGAGGCAGATAGTATTATGCAAACGAGGATTCTGCAATCAAATAGCTTAAATCCTAGCTTTGCCATTTATTAAGTTTGTGACCCTGAGCAATGATCTTACTTCTGTCTCTGGGCTTTAGCTTCCTCTCTTGTAAGATGGAGGATAAAAAATACCTAACTTATAGGATAATTGGGAGAAAATGAGATAAATTGTACCAAGCACTTAACATATTAAACTAAACGGTAAATGTTCAAGAAATTAATTCTTCTTTCTCTAGTGTACGTGACATGGATCCCAGTCAAGATTCTAGAATATGTCAAAAATGCTTGCAGTCTCTGGGAGGACTCAACGTGGCTTTGCTGAGAATAAGCAACATGAGGCTCATGTCCTTCTTACACAGGCTAGCTGTATATCTGGGAAGGCAAAAGTTAAGTGTGTCTAGATTACGATGTTGGTCAACATAACCTTTCTGGTTCCTGCACTCCCTACTGCCACGCCCCACCTAAGCCCATTTGTATCTCTGATTTTATGCGGGCAATAAAACTTCTTGTGGGGGAGAAAACTTACTTGGCATTGATGAAATAGAGAAGATTCTAACTTATTTAGTGAACTTGAGTTGGGGGGGTGGCGGGTTAGGAGGAGTGGCACAGGAGAAAGTAACTGAAACCAAACTGTAAGGAATGGCAGTGTGGTTTCTGAGAATAATTCACCTACAGGAAGAGACATAATAAGTAGATTTACCTACAGAGACTGGATGGTGTGAGGGAAAAATCAAGGCCTGGGCAAAGAACAGTGATTATCACTTGAATCTGTTTTGATCCAAACCTGACTGCATGTGAAAGCAGTGGGAGGCAAGCGTTAGGTGCCAGCAGAAGAGCTGTTCTGCTCAGGTTAGGTGCCAGGTAAATTAACAGTGATCTGCAGCAAGATACACAGAAAGTAGCCCCAGTGGTGGTCAATATTTTCATCTGTGTAACCCCTAAATCAGTGGACATGAACTTAGGCAAACTCCAGGAGATAGTGAGGAACATGGAGGCCTGGTGTGTTGCATCCATGGGGCTGCAAAGTCGGACACGACTTAGCGAACAACCAATCCTCTAAATGAATTCCAAAACACAATGTATTCCCTCATATATTTTTAGGCTAACATCCAAAATTTTTCATTATAAATAGGTGCAAAGAATGTATTGATAATACCTTACTTATTGCACATTTTAAAACAAAGTTAAAATAAATCTATTCAGGAGCATCTAAATAAAATAGCAATTCAATACCCATTATCACTATTTTAAAACATAAACGGACAAATTGGAAAATTTTATAGTATTCCTTTTTCTCCTTATGCTATTTCCTTTCCACATGTTCCACAATCATTATGCCCTAATGTAATATATCATGAGATATAAATCTCCACCTCAAAAATAAACATATATAAATATAAACTAATCTCTTTTATTTCCTGTGATAGGATGTCTTTAAGTCTTAAAAAATTATTCTGGCTTGATTTATCATCACAATTATTAGTATAAAATTAATTAAAATTATATGTACATTATAACCTTTACATAAAAAGAAAATTTTATTGGAAAGGTATGAGATGGACAGGACTTAAATAAAACTAGTTCATAAATTCATGGACAATTGCTTATTGCTAGAATAAGAAAAGACTGGCATTTATTCCTATTTTTCTCTTTTCCTCTTTTTGGGCGAGTACTAAGATTTTTTGATCATAAACAAAAAGATGGTAATGGAAGGATTTGTTGTGCCACTGTCCCGTAATTCTTTGAAGATCTTCCAATCATATGACCAAGATCTATGATAATCCTACTATGAAAAGTTATTTTAAATGAAGCAATTTGGTTGAAAGCAAAAAATGAAGAACTACCAAACATGCAAATATATTTGCTCTCCTCATGTTCCCCACACTGGTACTAAGATTTTGAATTGTAACAGCGTTCGGGAACTTGAGGATTTGCATTCCAGGCCACTAATCAGGAAACCATGAGACGGTTGGTTGTGGAGAGGAAGGAGAGAAACTGCGTGAGAAGCTCTGGTCTCAGACAGAGAAATATAAGCAACAGGCTCTATGGAAGTCCCAGATCTGTAAACCGATTGCCTTAAAACTATCCGTGTACCTAGTGATCCCCAGGTACCGTGGTCAGTGTGCACGCAGGGATATGTGTGACTCAGCTGAAAGCCTGCTTCCAACTACCTGATCAATATGGTAAAGGCTGCCATTTATTAAGTCCTTATTGTGTCAGCTGTGCTAAATTCTGCATATATGCTGTCTCTTATTTGATTCTTATAGGAATTCTTTTGCTAATAAGAAAATGAGAGAGTAAAGCTCCTTGCTCACAGTTCCACAGCTAGCTAAGAGGCGGCACGTCCCTCTGAACACACTGTCAAGCTGAATAACTAAACTATACTGATAGATTCATGTTGGACAGGCCTAGTTGAGGGGGCCTGTGAGGCGCTGGTTGTTACTGCCCAACTCAGTGCTCTAACCAGAGAGGCCTTTCGTCAACATTTTTATGTGACTAAAATGTATACTGAAGTGTGGTTGATAAATAAAACTGGAAGAGACAAAAACAAATCAGCATCTCCTGAATCCTGACAGGCAAGGGCAAAGGATTAGTTTTAATACAACGAAACTTAACTGTGACAACTATGCAACAACCATGTAACAGAACCCCTCCCATTCGCCTTTAGTTATTTGTGTCAAGAAACCCACAGCACCAGCGAAGAACGGAAGAAAGACGGCTGAGCAGCTGCATGAGTGAAAGGTACCTGGATTTCAGCTCACAGAAAACTCAGTATCTTATTTAGGAATAAGGTATGGCAAACCTCTAACATGAAATTCTGCTGCATTCAGGAGGAGGAGTTACTAACTCTTTGCTCGTTTTTCCTCGCCAGACCATAGTCAATTCTGCACATCACACTGAGAAACTGAAGAGTGAGTAACTCTAAAGCTGGTCCTATATAGGGAGTAGTTGAAGTTATTTTGAACTATTATTTTCATTGGGTAAAAACTATAGTGTACAAGGAATAAAGTAATACAAAAAGATTTCACATAGTAAAGGGCGACCATATTAAAAGGGATTCAATTTGTTCTCTATGATCCAAGAAGTACAAAGGAAGAGAGATGTGCAGTCATCTGGAGGAAGAACTTTCTAAGGACAGGTCAGGTCATTACTACAGATGAAACAGGTGGGCTTGGCAGGTAAGGAGCCCCTTACTGCTAGCGGTGAAGCAAACAGAAAATAGGGTGCAATGCAACTGTGTGCACGTGTGCATTCGTGTATGTGCGTAACGTTTCCACCAATCCTGAGAGTTCCTCACTGATCTGAATAATTTTCTAAAACAGTTGAGGCTTAAATTTGTTAATAAACAGTTCTCCCTGGAGCAGTTTTCAAAAACAGTAGAAAGATCACATTTTGAAGAGACTAGGCTTATAAACCAAAGCCATCAATATGTTCATAAACTATTACTAACCTTCTGACTTTGCTGTGCTGTTAAAGTAACTCCACTGAGATCTTATAAGGGCTTAACATTTCTAAGTTGTCTTGGGGAGTTATAAAGGTTATTACTTGTTACTTTAAAGTCTTTCTAGTCCATTTTATAATGTACAAATAAGTGTGACAGCATTATTTTTTTTACAGGCTTGACAATTTAAAAACAGATGATTTAAAACTTTTTTTTAAAGTAAAATAATCTGTAATTCCAATTGACACAATCATATAACCTAAAGTAACAGCTAAGCTTCCTCCAATATATTTGTTCCCAGAACACATAGCAATATGCACACCAGGCACACTTCTCCTTAGGGAATCAATGTTTTTCCTGTGGCCCCTCCCTTCTTAATTTCATAGGCCTCAAATTAGGTATTACCTTGCACTGAAAATCAGATCCTTCATATTTCATACACCCTGAAGCTAATGTGGTTTCTCCCTGGTCATCTTCTTCTATGATGGCAAAGCAATGCCCATTAGTTCTAAAAGAAAAAAAGCCAAAAAGACAAAAGATCAACTTCAGATCGGAAGGTATTAATTAAATCTCAGTTTAAATGTGACCAGTAAATGATGGCTTTTAGTTTTGAATAAGAATTACATTCAGTGTATTTACTGGTAAGTCCACATGCATTTTAAGGCAAATAAAAGTTGTCATATTTGAACTAAAATCTACAAGTCGAATAAAAATCCAGTGTCAGGCAGTAAAGGATTTCTTTTAAACAAGTCCCCTCAGATATGAAATACTATTTAACTTTTCTTTGTTAATCATAGTCATGCGATCACAGAAAAACTATAAAACTTTATAAAGTAGATAATCTTTAATGCTTAATAACTTCGGCTCTTTTCATCCATAAGATTTTCTGTATTTCCATACTATACACAATATTATGAATAAAAAAACCTTCTCAGTGAACCATAAAAATAGATTCAATGACAAAGGAAAGTATACTTGGGAAGGTCTGACTAACAAAGATTCTGAGAGGCACTTTTTATTTAATGTGATAAGGAAAAAAGGAGAACTTTTGAATAGCTGAATTTTCAAGAAATGCATATAAATGTATTTGTATTAAATTAAATGTTATTTAGGTATTAGTATGCCAGAATTTTCTCCTAATACATTCAAGCTTTAATGAGTAGAAGAAATATCTAAAGACTTTTTTGTGTCCCTCCTTACTATTCATATCGGTAAGTGTACTGTTACAGTTAAAAGAGTCTCGTAGAATTTTTCGTTTTCTGAAATGAGAAAATGTTAAGTGACAGGATGAAATTCTGTTAAGACTGATCACTAAGTTTTACGCTGGGTTACCCAAGCCTCTAACAAATAGCTCACATGGACCAAGTATGAACTACAGACAAGAAGTCTGGCAGGAAATCACTTGGTAATGTAACAGGGAACACCCTCCTATCACAGATCAACCAGTCTGTTACAGTAAAGTCAACAACTACGAGAACAAACAACAAATCTAAGATATGGTGAATTATCATCACACAGTTTCAGCATTTTGTATGTATACTCTTTGGCTATATATCTGTTCACATTCAAAGTGCATAAAAGTATTAGTAAAGCACAAAACAAGTTATCGATGACTGTATCTTAGTAACAGGAAGATAACTGACTGAGTCCTTCAGGTTGGTTTGTGTTTTCTTTTTTTGACTAGTAAAACAATTAATTATTCATTGTCCCCTAGGAACATGGAACAGAATTAGATGATCATATATAAATATTAAATAGTTAACATAAAATTAAGTAGAAAAATTAAAGTGGTTATATAAAGCAGATTTAGACTGGGGGTTTACTTATAAGAAAATAAAATTATTTAACTATCACAATGTCATTTCTTGTAGACCTGTAAAATATTTCAACCAATTTAGAATTACAACATTTATGTGAATTTTCAAGGTTTCTTTTTAATAATCTCTAAGTTATCTACACTGAGCATCAGGAACTTCCTGATAAAAAGATGACCAAATAAACCTTAAATGACAAACACCAGATTCCTTTTACCTCTTTTAAAAGCGATATTACAATGTTACTCTAAGAAAATAACCATCAATCACTTAATAAATGTTCCTATACAAAGATAAAGAAGCTTTTGGCTCTTTGGAGAGATACCATATAAAGTTAGGGAAAAAAATTTAGTCAAAGTAAACGATTCTTAAAATAGCACTAGATACAACCCTATTCTCGTAACTTTAAGAAGCATAAAGTACTTACATGCATGTGTTATTAACAGCATCATCTGGGCAGTGTCCTGAGCAGTAGCACTTTAAAAAAGGCAAGGTATCCTCTGGTGCTAAGGTTACTCCATTTTCTGACTTTTTCTGCTCGGAGTCTGATTTCATCCCAGTACCATGGAGCATACTGTCTAGATTCTGCCCTGTATTCAAACATGAAATTGTAAATGAACCATTTCTGAAAATCTAATTCTCTTATTTCAATTTTTTAGTGAGGAGAAGTTTCTATGCTTTCTTAATTGCATTAATTGTAGTTGTGTGCTTTTAATTAAAAATAAACTGTTTATATGATTACATTTACTAACAGCCTAAAATGCACAGAAAAACTCTCTCAGCTCTAATGGGATATATGGAGATGACTGTCACAATTTTTGCACTAGGGAAAGACAAGAGTGGCACAAGGTAGAAAAGGTAAGAAGGTACACAATGGAAAGCAGCTTCAGAACAGTGAGATTATTTCCAATCATTAAAAATCAACAAATTATGGTCCCTTTTAAAGACACTATGGTTCAAAACTTGTGACCAGCTTAAAAAAAGTTAAGTCCTTTATTTGTATGTACCTCTATGTGAAAGTGAAGTTACTAAGCATTTTGCTCTGGATTTTAATTGCTTAAGTAAGGGAACTGTGAGAGTTTGGGGACTAATCATATTATCTGATGCCTTTTATTCTCAAGGTCATTGGTTCAAATCCAGACTGTGCTGCTGGAAACTGAAGGTTACTTGCAGGGCAGTAGAGCGTGGAACAGAACTGTGTTCTTGCATTAGAGTATTGTAGCCTCAAATGACATTTACTGTCATATTTGGTACTGACTCTTCAGACTGAAAGCAGAATAGAACTAAAGCAATGTTTTGGTGAGTCCTCCCTCTGAATCAGTGGAATCAGCTAGGCTACTCCTTGTGGGGGTAGATCTTCAGAGAATAAAATGTAGAGCCAAACAGGTATAAAATATTAAGAGAATTATGTATGTACCTCATTATAAATGTTAAATAAGTGATTCAAGGCATAATGTGAACCTGACTTAAAATTTAGCTATTCTGGTGAGAACTACTGAAAAAAGAAAAAATAACGTACATACCCATGGATAACCAGAAAAGAATGTGCTGCTCAATAAATTTTAGTGATTCCATGCCTTAAATTTTAATAATCCTCACTTAATCCTTTAAACCACTATAAAACATAGACTTCATTTATGTTAACATCAAGAGAGAAAAAAGGGTGTATGTGTGGGGTGGGGCATGGGGGAAGAGTTTCAGGAAGGGAAGAGACGTACTGGGCAAGAAACGAGGAAACCCAGAGTCTGGTCTACTATGCCCCTGCACCATTTTTTTTTTTTCCCCCTGCACCATTTATTGAGCTGGGTGATTACAGACAACCCATGTCACTTCAAGCCTCATTTACTCAGTAAGACCACAGGACTGCAACACATCTGAGGTCTCTAACCAGCTTTAAAATCCTATTACAGTTATAGAAGGAAGCATCGATTTCACTATGGAGACCAAATGGCAAATAATATGTGCACATAGCTGGTTTTTCAAGAATCTAGTGATACACAGAAAAAGCAGTATAGTCTGGCAGAAATAACACTGAAATAACAGTGAGAAGTGAAAGGTTCAAGTCTTGAATATCTCAACTGATAAGTTACTCTCTCAACTTCAGGCTTTTATCCATAAAAAATGATGATAATAATTTCCAATTAAAACATTATAGATCAAATGAATGCATAATAAAGGGCTTAAATATAAAAGTGTATAAATGAAGACAGTACTAAGAACAAAGAAATTATACTAAAAGATCACCAATACCTGGAAAATTCAAAGTTACATGATGGTTAATACACATAACTTCCTAGAACACTGAATTTAAGAGCTAAAAATACTTTAATTGCAATAATTTACATGTGGGGTTTATATTATCTCAAATATTTAATTAACAAAACAGTAATTAGAGGCCAACTACATGCAGGCAAGTTACTGAATGCTGGAAACTCATCTGGTTCTTGAGAAACTTGGAAGAAGACAAAGATGTATATGTGTGGAGGGGATAAGCACATAAATAAATACAATTGAGAGCTTGATATAATACAAAGGTGCTATGCAAACAAAGGAAAGAGCTAGTAACACAAACTCATTCTAGGGTGTCAACAGCAAAGAAACCTGAGCTACACCTGAAGCTGTAAAATTTCACCAAGTACAGGTGCAGGGACAAAGAAAGCAGTCTCTCCGCACTCTCCCTAGGCGACAGCACCTATTCCCATGGTTTAAATAAACCTCCTTGGTGATGGTTTCTAGATTTATCCCTTCAGCTTTGACTTGCTTAAGTATCTCAAAAGAAACTCATCTAAAATCGAATGCTTGACTTTTCTCCTCAAACCTGGTCCTCCCCAGGCTCAACTTCCAAAATGTATCTCACTTTGGTCCAACTCCACTGCCATTTCCTGGGTGCATCACGTCACTTCCAAATAAAAGAATCTCGACATTGACCTCCCGACCTCTGCTTTTGCCCCTCCAGTCTGTCTCCTACATAGCAGCCAGAGTTACCCTATGAAGCTAAATCTGATCTCATCACTCATCTGCTTAAAACGGTTGAATGGCTTCATATACACTCAGAATACGGTTCAACTTCCTTCACCATGCCTACTGACACCCCACAGGATCTGGACCGTGTGGACGTCTCCATCATCAGCTCACGGCACTTCCCCTCCATCATGCCCAGACATAAAGACCTGTGTCAGTTACTAGAACGTGGCAATTTCTTTCTACCCACGAGTGCTGTGTTTACAAAGCATAAAATTATAAGTTGGGGGTGGGCTGAAGCTACAGGTTATACATGTAACACCACCCTAGCAATCTGCAGTAATCTCTAAGAAATAATTTTTGCACATTGGTTTTAGTTCTTTTCATTAAGAGCAAATATTTTAATCATGTTATTTGAAGGTAAATAATAGTTATCAAAGACTAACCAAAATATTTTAATCTTATTATTTGAAGGCAAATAATAGTTACCAAAGACTAATCTTCTTTGAAAGGAAATGTAACAAATTTTGCTCTTCCTCAGAGAAATATAGTGCTAAGATTTTCATTTAAATTTGTTAACTAAAACCCAATTTATTTCATCTAATAAAAGTTTATTGGGACTTCCTGGCAGTCTAGTAGTGAAGATTCCAACCTTTCACTGCAGGGGAAGCAGGTTTGATCCCTGGTTGGGAAACTAAGGTATCACATGCCACATGGCATGGTCAAAAAAAAAAAAAAAAGCTTATTATGTAACAACTTAAGATGAGGAAAGAGAATTTTGTATCATACTGTGGAAATTAAAAAAATTTAATACCAAATAGTGATTACTTGGGAGTAAGGTAGCAAATGTTATACTAATGTTACTATTAATTTAACTCATCTGAAAACTATGACAGCTTTGATTGGTACTGATCAAACAAGGCATATAATAACAGAATAAAATAAAGATATTAAATAATATAATATTTATACAAAAAAAGCAGCTTTTGCAAGCGCACACTCGTATTCAAGCATGGAAAAATAAGGGTGCTAAACCCAAGACAAAACACAAAAGAAGCTAAGATTTCATTATAACATTCATTCTTTAAAATGAAAATTTAAAGATCTATGCTGTTAATCATAATTCTTATCAGCAGATACTGTCGCTGTGAACAAAACATGAAGAAAAATCTTTAAAGACATAAACTTAAGAGAACAAAGATGTTCACCAAGTTCTATAAAACCATTTTGTCAAACAGCACTCTCTTTAGTTGAAAACAGTCCTAATTAAACCATACAGGAAAAAACTCATGTGTAAATATATAGCCCATTTGATCCTAAGAATCATCACAATAACTTCCTGTTTGGGAGTTCTATGCTGTAAATGCACAGTGTAGAATTACAATACTGGTCATAAACAAAACTTTTGAGTACTCAATTTTTAATATTTGGCACATAGACATTATATGTATGTTTTCAACTCTTTTAACCACAGTGCTTTTTTAAAAAAACTGTTTATTCCTTATTGTAATTTAAAGGAGAGGAATTTAAAATTAAGTCCTGAGTATCTATTATCCTATGTGTCAGGCACTAGGTCAGCTATTTTACTTTACATTTACATCCTAAAACCTAATGTTGCATATCATGATGCCTATGTTACAGATAACAGAATAGGTTCAAAGAGGCCGAGATTTTATAGGGACTTGGAAATGTCTTTGTCACAGTAAAGTTCAAACATTACTTAGCATGTGTCTACCCTTTGCCTCTGTACTTAAAAGCTACTGGCATACTGGGCTCAACTGTTCAAAAGGGGACATGAGTTGAAAGAGCAGTCCTAATAATGAGTGTGTGGGTTTTTTTAATATACAGAAACAAATGACTAAAAAAAGAGATAAGATCACTTAAATGAATTTACCTTGAACATGAGAAATGACGAACAGATAGGCTCCCAATAATCTGATGTAAATGTATAGCTGAGTCATTGTTCAATTTTAACGTTTCCTGTACAGTGTACCTTTAAAAACTGGTCTTGTATGGTCACTAATTTAAAAGACTTTTATTCAATCAGATTTTCTTGTAAAAAGTCTCAATCACGTGACAATGACTCCAACTTCCACTGCTTTCTTCCTGACCCCTGAAAGATAAAAATATTAAAAAGGAAATGAATATAACTAAATTCTAGAAGGTTTCTAACAAACTAAGAGAGGAAAACAAATGCCCAAACATATCTTTAAACCATAGAGTACATTTTCAAAGATTAAAGCTATCTTTGTTTAAAAAAAAAAATAAGGCACTATAATTCAAAAGCTTAAATAATTTAGTAATAGGTTGCCACTTCTCCTGATCTAAAGATTAACCTTAGGTAAAAAAAAGATAAGACCACTAATAATCTCAATAGTCTTTTTCTGGTTGCTCTAAATAAAACACTTTTAACACCATTAAGAAAATTTCTAAATATATTAAGAATAAAGCAGGAAGAGTTGAATTTAAAACACTAAACAATTAATCATCTCTCAGTCTTAGTAGATGTGATAAAACCCTTTGAGTCTTCTGATAACTTATTCTATAGATAGAAGAGAAAGTCCATCTAGAAAACATTTAAATATGCAGTGTGCTTCATCATTAAAGGAAAAACAACAGAAATATATCTTAAATAAAATTATTTCCATAAAATATTACAAATCTGACTTCATTAGGAGAAAACTGAGCTTTTAATATGGATGACATGAAACATAACCTCTCCAATTAAGGTTTGACAATTATCAAATAGTTAAATAGTTAACAGAAAAAAAGGTTAGTGTGTATAAAAATGAATATAATTCTGTTTCTCCCTCATTCTACTGGTCCAGGCAACTGATTTTACTGACTTAAACTTGAACTATTCCTAAGTGAAAATGGTTTTATTTGTAAAATAATTACCCTGGCATGAACTCTACCATAAATAAATCAATATTTCTATTTTAGCTAATAATTTTTCACTCTAACTAGCTCTCCAAAGGCACTTTGAGAATTGAGGAAATAAGGTTTAGAGTGGATGTCATTTATATTTTGCATTTTATATATATGGTTTATATATATATAAAATCTCTGCAATTTCTCACTTCTCTACTATGACATTAAACTGCTTTTCATCAACACAATGCTGAGAAAGTAAGATGTAAAGCCTAAAATTATTAGAGAATAACATCTATAATAATGACTTTAACAGTATTTTTAAGAAAACTCACTTCTTCAAATTATGGGATTGTGATTCTAGGGATACCTCTTCCATGATTCAAATTCAAAGGAATTTTCCAGTATATTTCCAACCCTGATCTCTCTCCTTATTTCTATATGCCTATTAAATACTCGGCTAGGATTGCATTCCATCTGCCCAAATCAAACTTATTAACTTCTTCCCATTCCTCTAGACATGCCTTCTTCTCTTCCTCCTTCATCTGCTATCTCAGAGGACGGTGGTGCCATCTCTCCAGCCACCCATGCCAAAAACCCTGGCATCATTCCTGCCTCTCTTCTTATTAATAGCTCTCACTCTCTCCCTATACCTTCACACATGTATTAATTTACTCACTTATTCACCAACAGTGTTTTCTGAGTATGTACTACACATTAATGCAAGGGGCTACAAATAAAAATATGACAGACTCTGCTTCAAGGACCTCATAGTCTTGGGCAGAAAACTGACTGAGACGACTGACTCCATTTTTCCGTGTCGCTGCTTCGTCATCAGTTTATTTAAGTGAATATGTGGTCTTGTCTCATTAGAGGTACAGGCAAGGCATTCTGCAGTCAATGAGACCCTAGCCATCTGTACACGTACAGTCCCTTTCAAAGGAAAGGGATCGTGTGTGATTCCTTCCCCACAAACATCTGTAACTCTACCACTCTCGGCACAAGTTTAAATCTTGGATCTGCCTTAAAGAAGTAACCTTACCTTTCTGGATGAGTTTCCTCATCTGTAAAACTGGAATTATATTCTGAGAATATTTATTCTGAGAACTAAATGAGGTAATATCTAACATATATTCACCTCTATAAGTGAGTGAGTGAAGTCGTCAGTCGTGTCCGACTCTGTGACCCCATGGACATGGACTGTAGCCTATCAGGTTCCTCCCTCCACGGGATTCTCCAGGCAAGAGTGCTGGAGTGGGTTGCCATTTCCTTCTCCAGGGGATCTTCCCGACCCAGAGATCGAACCCAGGTCTCCTGCATTCCAGGCAGATGCTTTAATCTCTGAGCCACCAGGGAAGCCCATTCACCTCTATGTAGCAGAACTATTATGAATGCTTTGAATATATTAATTTACAGAACCATTACAACCATCTTACAAGATAGGCTTATTATTTTAAATCATAATTCTACAGATGAGGAAACTAAGGCAAGTGGAGTTTAAGGAATTTATCAAAGATTACACAATTGGAAAGAGGTAGGGGCATAATTTTAATCAACAAGATCTAATGCGGGTGTCCACGTGTTAAATGCTACCCTAAGTTGCCATGCTGGGTATTTTATGTACATTATTTCATAAAGTATTTAGAAAAGCCTGCTACAGAGTAGGTGCTTAAAAAAAAGTTTCTTCTTCTTAAACATGTTTACGGCATACTTGCAAACCTTGCACAGAAGTAGCAGGTGCTACCCATGACAATCCCAGCTGCAAAACATTTTCATAGACTAAAAACCCTCCAACAACTTGTATGGAGAACAGCTTTAGCTAAGAGAGGGCTGAGGGTAAAACGGCTTCAAGAACTTCATTGTAATTGTAACAAAGAAAGTCCCTAATCCTTAAAAGAAAAATGTTAGGTTTTAGCTGACTACAAGCTCAAGAAGCATCAGTGCTTAAGACCAGCTGCTAAGAATGAAGACAATCTAATCAAGCGCTGACAAGAGGAACACTGCCATAGTCAAAGGAGTAACCACCTAACTTTATGCCACCTGGTCAGGACTCTCAAATACTTTAGAAAACGACAAGAACGCAAACGACAGAGAGATGACGACACTGGAGATGCAACTAGAAGGACCAGCGGTCTTTGCTCACAGAATATCAAAGGAGTAAAGCACCAAGGTACCTCTGTCAAGGGATGACAGGAATGATGAAGACAAGACGAGACCAATTAAATGACTCATCAGATTGCTGCCAACTCTTAAGTTCTGAGTGAACAGTGTTCTTGCCAATGAATATTAATTTGCTTCCCATTTATTAAGTGCCTATTATATACACGATTCTGTATATAATAGTAATACACTGACAGAGCAAAACAGACTGAACCTTCACGCAGTTCATAATCAATAAGACAATTATCTGAGCAAAGTGCAAAGAAAGAAAAGTGCCAGGTCTTAGAGGATAGATAGGTCAAGGGAAGCAATGTTCAAAGTGACATTTCAGGTGTAATATGGTGAATAAAAGAATTATTTACTCAGGTAAAGCAACAAGGCTGGGGAAGGGGGATTGGAGGCAGCAGAATAGCCTGCACAAAGATTATGAAGCCAAGAAGAACAATGATTCTGAAATGTTGAGAAAGAGGGTTAATATGGTCAAAGCTGAGGTTGAAGAGGCAGAAAAGTCAAGGACCAAGTCAGGCAAGACCATGTGTGGATTTGGGATTGAAACGTAAGTGGGATGGGAACGTAGTTATCTGGTTTCTATGCAATGGACTGGAGAGAACAAAAGGAGAAGCAAACAGACCACTAAGAAGGATATTATAGCAGTTTGGGAGAGAGACAATGGTGGTTAGGATTATGGCAGGAGTGCTACAGTGGATGGATTTGAGACATACTTCACAGATTCAGTAGGCTTTGGTAATGGATTAGACATGGGGGTAAGGGAGAGTGAGGAGTCAAAAAAAAAATCCCTACATTTCAGGCACGAGCAATTACTGAAATGGAGACAAACTGATTTTGAAAGGAGTGGGAAGAAGAGAGCAATGGTTCAGCTTTAGACATTTGTAATTACTCAAAGGGAATGTCTAATGGGCATCTGGTTCCAAAATTTAAAGGGAACTTCTGAGACTGAAGATGTACATCTGTTGTGTCAACAACATAGAGATACTTAAAGCTATAGTCCTGTACAAGACAGCCTTCTAAGAATGGAAAGAGAGAACAAACATTCAATGTTCATTCAAAAACTGTGTTAATAAAAGCATTAACATCACATATATTTATTTGGCATTCACCGATAAAGTAAATTCATGATCCAGGCTCTGTCACGTACAGTATTAATGCAGAGTGTATTACCACAGCTGGGATATAAACTACTATTCATAAGTGATATTTTTCAGTTAAAAAAACCCCACCAATCTACCAAAAGGTAACTATGGTGATCTAAAGTATGTCCACAAATGCTCTGACACTGTCTTCAAAAGATGAAGCCTAATTCCTTCTCCTGAATTCCCAGTGGGCTTAAAGACTCATTTCTAACAAACTAAAATAAAATGGAAACGACAGATTTTGCCTTTGAAACTAGATCATAAAAGGCATTTCAGATTCCTCCCTACTCACTCTTGAAATACTCTGAGGGAAGAAGCTAGCTGCCATGTAATAAGGACACGCAGACAGCCTTATGGAGAGGCCCCTGTGGCAAAGAACTGGGGCCTCCTGCCAAAAACTATGTGAGTGAGCCACCTTGGTGGTGGACTGGTCAGTGCCAAGGAAGCTTTCCAGTAACGCAGCTTCACAGATACCTTAACTACAACTTATGAGACCTTAAACTAGGCATCCGACTAAGCCTCTGGTAGACTCCTAATGGTTAGAAAATGTATGAAATGATGATAAATGTTGGATGTTTTAAGCTGCTGAGATTTTTCGTAATTTGCTGGGCAGCAGTAGATAACATTCATTGCTATAATACAGTCATTCTGAGAAATTTGTTGAAATAATAGAAGCCTGATCACTGTAAGTTATTGCGCAGTCAACCAAAAGGCACATGTCTGAAAAGAGTAGTTGAGTCAGAGGATAACAATAACAGCTCAACATGAACAGGGAGTTCCTTCGCAGGCCAGTGGTCAGGGCTCTGCGCTCTACCTGCCACGGGCCTGGGCTGGGTCCCGGCCAGGGAGCTAAGATCCCACAAGCCTCGTGGTGCAACCAGAAAAGAATAAAAAAAAGGTATAACATAAACAGCCACACGCCCAAAGAACGAATTGGATAATATAACTAACATCTTTCTTTCAAGAGTATTCAAAAATGTGTTCTTTACATTTAAATGACCTCAGCAAGTACGGTTTATTTTTTGTGGGAAAAACTGTCCCTAGTTCTTACACTATACACTGTTACATCTGCCTTTTTAAACTACGGAGTCCATAAAAATAACATTAGTAGGCACTTATTTCATATAATATTCTGGCAAACTGAAAAAAGTAAATTCTGACGTCTGTCTACTGGTTTTAAAAATCAGCTCCACTATTTGCTATGTAATTTGGAGGGAAGTTATTCAAGCTATCTAGGTCTCCGTTTCCTTAGCCACAAAATGGGAACAGTATTACTAACCCAGATGAGTTAGCGCCTTGGATCTAAGTATTAAGCATTCAGTAAATACATGTCAGTTGTTACTGTTGTAATTAATAATAAAAATACTGATGATTTCCCCTTTATTTGTCCCAGCATATTGACTTTTTCTATAATCATAACAAAAATAGTAAACTTATTTTGCAAACATTCCTGAAATTGAGTATTTTATAATCCTAATAACTGAAAATAAAAGTATTTTTAAATTCCTAGAATAGTTCATTGGAATTTTCATATTAAAATTAAAAATATCTCATCATACAATGTTAAGATATAAGGAAATGACATTTGAAATGCCACATGATCAAAATTTTTAAATGATGCTGGTGTTTAAAAGCTATTATTAGTTAGTCCAAATAGGAATCTAAATAGATTTACTTTCCTTTCCTGTATACAGAAATTGGTGGTTTCTTCAGGAAAATAAGACTATGACAACATCACTCAATATAAATTATTCTTAAACAAAATTTAAAGCTTCGCAAATAGCAAGAAAGCTAAACCAATAGTTCTATCAGGATTAAAAAAAAAAAAACAAAAAAACAGGAAAAGGTCAAAGTCAGCTGAAAAAACAGACTAAAGTCATTCTTTCCGCTTCCCGTTAAGCCCTCCACCCTTAATTTTTACTTTCTAGTAGTGAGGTTTGGAATTTTCAACAAGCTGGCCAACTGCCAACTCCATAAAGCAGTAAGGAGAAAACTCTCCCTTCCAGGGGTCCCTCCCCCTCGGCAGCTCCAGGCGCCTGGTCTGACAAGCTTTCTGAGAAGGACTAGACTCACTGCAGACTTTCTGGCTCCACAGCCATTGTTTGCACGGCTGCTTTGCTCCTGATCCAGAGCTTGGATTAGCATAAGAATATTGTCTTTTCCCTTAACAAGCAACTCATCCATCTTTTCCCCATTTCTAACTTCCACTCACATCAATCCCTAAACTAATATATACATATACAAATGGAGCAACACTACTCAGGTTATTTTTATATTAGTGAAAAAAGTCACTCATATTTAAACACAAAACCTTAGGAAAATAACATGCTTAAATAAAGTTATGTGAGTTATCTGTGGTAACATCAAAAAGCCTGCCTTAGAGTCCATGCTGTGAAAACCTGTGATGGGTAAGACATTCATAATGAGGTCTTTGGGGAAGTCTGAAAAAGGAGCAAAGAGAACCAGTCACAAAGCTAACTTCTGACCTACAGTAGGATTAGGGAAGTCCCACTTTATAAACACATTTCTAATTGTTGTGTCTCCATCCACCCTGAGGTCACCAATTTTATCAACACCCCTGAAATTACCGTCTAACTAGACCTTCCCTTTTCCCAATGTTCAATTATTTATTCAAAGTAAATTTAAAATACTTAAACCTTTGTTTTTCTGTTCAATTACCCTCTCTTCATTAAAAATCTTTCTTTCCTTCTGGGCCAAGAAACTGTTCTCCCCAACACAAGTAAAATTCTTCCCGGAACAGAAATGCAAGACAAACTAGTATGGCATTGTTAGAGCTGATGTGCTTAGAAGTTTTATATCCCTCACTAGGGGCCTCAATATTAGATGTACAAATAAATGCTTCTTGGTTTATGAACTATTTTAAAAAACAGGAGACAATCTTCAAAGTTTGTTTATTTAATCATACTAAACAAAAACCCTCACAAGTAATTAGAACTCGTTTTGCTGTCTCCCCATTGGCACATTAGTGGTCAGGAGAGATTCTTAATGCCAGCAGTTAACTGAAGGGGTCTAGGTGCTATTCTTCTGTCTCTCCTCTAGAACAAGCACAAATGACAAAGAAAGAAATACACAGCAACAAAACAGAGCGGTTGCAGAAATGCCTAGGAGGAATCAGAGTCTGGTCACCCCAACAGGGCTTTCCCAGTGGCTCAGCGTTAAAGAATCCACCTGCAATGCAGGAGCCAAAGGTTCAGTCTCTGGGTTGGAAAGATCCCCTGAAGGAGGGTATGGGCAACTCACTCTAGTACTGTTGCCTGGAGAATTCCACGGACAGAGGAGCCTGGCAGGCTGTGGTCCATATGGTAGCAAAGAGTCGGACAAGACAGAAGTGACAGCAGGCATGCACATAGGTATATTATAGGCAATGGTAAACAACACTGTGTTTGTTTCTGCACAGTATTTTTACAGAGAGAAAGTCAGTGTTATGTGGTTAGTGACTGGTTCAAGGTAGAGCATAAGATAGATCTAAGTCTTTTATGCCAATTAAATGAGAGAAACTCATATATAGTATTTACCGGCAACTTTACGTCATTAGCATATCACCATTTTTATAATGTGCAAGCTAGTTTTACATGCATTACACCATATATTGGGCTTCCCTGGTGGCTCAGATGGTAAAGTGTCTGACTACAATGCAGGAGACCCAGGTTCAATCCCTGGGTCAAGAAAATTTCCTGGAGAAGGAAACAGCAACCCAGCAAGAATACCCACAGTATTCTTGCCTGGAAAATCCCATGGATGGAGGAGCCTGGTAGGTTACAGCCCATCGGGTCTCAAAGAGTCGGACACGACTGAGCGACTTCACTTTTATGCCATATATAGATGACCTTTATAGTGAGTAAAATTATTCCTACTTTTAGAGAGAAGACAAGTTCAAGAAGCTAAAGTGACTTGCTGAATTCTACACAGCTAGTAACCTGAAGGAAAAACTACAAACTCAGGTCTTTTATTCCCAAGCGCAGTTTTTATCCAGTGAACACAGAAGTAAGTACATCACATCTAGTAGCTCAGCAGGCAAAGAATCCACCTGCAATGCAGGAGACCTGGGTTCAATCCCTGGGTCGGGAAGATCCCCTGGAGGAGGGCATGGCGACCCACTCCAGGATTCTTGCCTGGAGAGCCCCATGGACAGAGGAGCCTGGAGCCCGGCGGGCTCCAGTCCGCAGAGTTGCAAAGAGTCGGACGCGACGGAGTGACTAGGCACAAGGACATCAAGAGGGAAACAGGAAGCTGTTTTCTCCTGAGCCGCGTAAGGTCGACACAACGTAAGATCTCATTTCACCACCACAGAAGAGAGCGACGCTCGGCAAAGTGAAGAAACTTGCTCAAGTGCTCGCTTTGGCAGCACATAGACTAAAATTGGAACGATACAGAGAAGATTAGCATGGCCCCTGTGCAAGGATGACACGCAAATTCGTTAAGTGTCTCTTGTTTTATTTTATTTTTTTAAAAAGACAAGTTCACAAAACCAGTAAGTGGCAAGTCTGCTGCTGAGAAGGCCCAAATTCCACTCACTCAGTCAAGAGTGATAGATACTGAGAAAAAAAAAAGAAAACTACTGCGTTCGTTATTACACTATTGCTTTTCAACAACAACAAAACACATCCCCCCATCCCCCACCGTCCCCGCCAAAAAAAAAGAGACAACCAACCTAAGCACTCTGCTATGTGACACTGATCTGGGACAAGTTTTTCACCTGACAACAAGTGTTTTACCAGCTGGCTCCTTGATAGGTTCTGGCAAAATGCCACCTAGAGAAGGCTGAAGGAAGGAAGAAGGAAGTTGCATCTTCCTGATTTTGCTTGCTGTTCCTGTCTGAGTTACCTGAACAATATCCTTTGCCATGGTTGCAGCAGCAGATTCAGTTTTCAGCTTCCTTCTATACTCCCAGAACCAGCCTTGTGGGCCCTGTTCAGACCCAGAGATGCCCGCCAGTGCTCCAAGACCCAAGAGCAGGTCCTGGAGGCCAGCACAGCCGGGCTCTGCCTCCCTTCCCAGAGGACTGGATCAGGGCTCCACAAGGGCAGTTTTTCTCCAAGCTTTCAGGTTCTGAAACATCAACCTTTAGGGGTGTATTTGTTTCCCACAATTAGTATTTCTGTTTTAGTTCCAATGTTCCTTTGGCTTTTCAATCCTCCAGTACCTGTGTAGTTAATTCCTTACACCAAATTCTTTCTGTTAAAATAACCAGTGGGATTTCAACTGACTGGGCCCTGACTGACACAAATATTTTCAGAAAATAGATCTCAGAGAGCAAGTGACTGACTATACCCACACATACCACATAGATATTCTTATATACATTCATTTCATCGAAGACGTCTAGCATTTCCTAAGTGCTTATAAAGTGAGCTTTAATAGATATCCAGAGAGTATTCTAAGATATTCTGACTTTAGGAATGAGTTCTTCTAGATTCAGTACATTCCATTTTTCTGACCACAAATAATTTTAACCTATCAAAGTTAGAAATTTGTTTAAGACTGGTTGGTCCTTCTATTCTAACCCATGTGACCCAAGTCAAAATGCTTGAATTTGGCTATCAAAACAGATTTCTCTTCTCCTTAGCACCTTTCAGTTCAGTTCAGTTCAGTCGCTCAGTCGTGTCCAACTCTTTGCGACCCCATGAATCACAGCACACCAAGGCCTCCCTGTCCATCACCAACTCCTGGAGTTCACTCAGACTCACGCCCATCAAGTCGGTGATGCCATCCAGCCATCTCATCCTCTGTCGTCCCCTTTTCCTCCTGCCCTTAATCCCTCCCAGCATCAGAGTCTTTTCCAATGAGTCAACTCTTCGCATGAGGTGGCCAAAGTACTGGAGCTTCAGCTTTAGCATCATTCCTCCCAAAGAACACCCAGGGCTTAGAATGGACTGGTTGGATCTCCTTGTAGTCCAAGGGACTCTCAAGAGTCTTTTCCAACACCACAGTTCAAAAGTATCAATTCTTCGGCGCTCAGCCTTCTTCACAGTCCAACTCTCACATCCATACATGACTACTGGAAAAACATAGTCTTGACTAGATGGACCTTAGTTGACAAAGTAATGTCTCTGCTTTTGAATATGCTATCTAGGTTGGTCATAACTTTCCTTCCAAGGAGTAAGCGTCTTTACATTTAATTAAAAACTTTTGTAATTAACTTAGTAAAACCCTGTGGCCAAAAAAGCTTAATTCAAATGCTAAATCAATTTTTAAGGAGAATGTATCTAATCTTTCGAACTAGGGAGAAAAAAAAAATCAAAGTAGAACTTCAAGAATAACAAAGAGCAAACCCATATCTCACTTAGGAAACCAAATCAAAATATATCTGTATTTATGCTCTCAATGTGAAACTTTTCCAGAAAGTCACAAGTTTTTTCAATTTTGTACCTCCCTTAGAAAATCAGCAGCAGCAAGAAAATCTGGAAATACACATGTGACTTTTGGTTGGACCAATAAATGGGGCATGACAGGACACACAGTAACCAGAGACCCAAACGAAAAATACAGCGCAGTGTACAAGGCCATCCCTCCAGTCAGAGAGCTGTCTCAACCAAACGCCAACAGGCTCTCCTTGTTGAGAAACACCTATTCTTGACTAGAACGACCAATCAGATTCCTTTTTTCTTGGTGGAAGGGGTTGGGCAGCACTGCAAGGCTTGCAAGATTTTAGTTCCCTGACCAGGGATTGAACCTGCCCCAGGTAGTTAGAAGTGCAGAATTCCAACTACTGGACTGCCAGGGAATTTCCCAGATTCCATCATTATCTGAAGGCTCCTCTGAGGTTCTAGATGTTCAAAAAGCAATAGTTTTAAGCCTCTTAGAAGCAAAATTATCTTAAACTGATATGCAACTTTATTTTTGCTTTACTTTTTCTTCTCATTCGACCACTTTACAAAAACAATCCTATTCTTGCTGTGCTAACCAAAGAGATTATACAATGCAAAAGGAATTTAAAAATCAAGCGTTTTTCTCCACTTTTTTCTCTATCTACAGCTTTCAAAAATGTCATGTAATATAGGTTTCCCTGAAGCTCCAGGAGTAGAGGCCTGTCCTAGGCCAAGCCAATTAGCATTTTCTATCTTCTATGCCACAATGGAAAGTTCACGGGTAAACTGTTCTTACATAGTGTCTAAGGTGGGGGTTGGAGAAGGAAATGGCAACCCACTCCAGTACTCTTGCCGGGAAATTCCCATGGACAGAGGAGCCTGGTAGGCTACAGTTCATGGGGTTGCAGAGTCGGACATGACTGAGCGACTTCACTTTCACTTTCAAAGGGGCCTGTAGAGACAAAGTCTGTCTTTCAGATTGAATATGAATAAGAAAATTGCAGCTTCTGGCAGCTATGTTGGGACCTGAAGGGAAACCAGAGGTAGAACCAGGAGACTAAAAGAAGCCAGATCCTTGGAGCTACCAATGAGCTGCTTAAGCAACTCTGCCTGATGTCTGAATTACTTAGGGACTTTTCAGTTAACAGCCAATAAATTCTCTTTACTTTTTAGGTCAGAGAGAGTCAGTTTTTCTGTTATAACAGAAGATTAAAGGAGAAGGTATACTTGAATATTCTGAGTTAGGTTAGTATAAAAGTAGTATTTTAAGCCAAATATCTCAGAAAAGATAATGGATAACACATATGCCAAAAAAAGCGAGACTGGTACAAGGTAGAATTACTTTTAAGAGATAGCTCAAACAGCATAAAAATTTACTTAAATATAATTAGCAGCTGTATAATTTATTGCTCCAGTCTTTCTCCTTTTATCCCTGAAGTCTGCTAGACCCTCAGTCTTTCCCAACACAATAGCCTCTCTACTTCTAGTTTCCCAGACCTAAAACCCTGGAGTCATTCTTAGCAACTCCCTTCTTCCTTCTCATACTCCACAGTCCATGAGGCCAACAAATCCCGCTGGTTCTTCCTTCAAAATCTATCAAGAGCCTATGCACTTCTCATGACGTCCACTGCTCTCTCTCTGGTCCATGCCGCTAACACCTTTTGCCTAGATGACTGAAAAAGCCTCCTAGAACTGGACGCCCTGCTTCATCCCATAACCACGCACAGTATATCCTCAACACAGAGCCAAAGTGGGGACAGAAAGCATTAGATCACATCACTCCCCTCTCCATACCTCCCAACAGTTTCCCAACTGACTCAAGAGTAAAAGCTGACGTCTGCAACGGCCGGTGAGACTCCAACTCCTCTCCTTCAGCAACAAGGGCCTCCTGGTCCTTCAAACACGTCAGGGAAGGCCCTGCTGCCGGACCTCTGCATTAGCCAGGTCCTCTCCCTATTACATTCCTCCCCAAGACATCCACCTGGATGACTTGCTGCCTGGCCTCTTCCAAGTGCTTCGTCAACACCCCTTTCTTGGTTAGTGTTCCTGCTCACCCTGTTCAAAACTGTAATACCATCTGCACCCTGGCTTCCCCATATTCCATCCCTGATGTTCTTCTCTTCAGCACTTGTCACCCTGTAATTTAATATATAATTTATTATTTGTTTTATTGCCTGCCACCTGCTCCAGAATGTACACTCTGTAAGGGCAGGGGTGTAATTCTACTTTTTCACTCTGTATTTCTAGCAACTAGAACAGTGCTTGGCACACAGTTGGTACTAAATAAATATTTGCTGAGGGAATGACTGAGTACAACAGAAGGAATTAAAACGTTATGCCAATTCCTTTTACTTTCATATACAAACGAGACTTTCCCATAAGGGCTTCGCTGTGGATAAACTATTCCATTTCCTTATCTCAACACAACTGAAATGATACAAAAACCACACCACTTCCTCTGGTTCACTTTGAGTCCTGACTTCTGTCAAGATCCAGTAAAAAAAAAAAAAACACATACACACACACAATTTTTTCCCACTGTTTTCAGGGGATATACTCAAGTTTAAGATACAAATTAAAAGGTCTTAAGAAAGACGTGTTTAAGTAAACATTGTTTTCCAGGATCTAAAATATTGCTTAAGGCAAACAATGGCTTGGGTTACAATCTGACAATACCCCATAGTTTTAGCAAGTTAAATAATTGTGGAAATAACCACAGACAAAAAGAAAATAGAGTCCTTTTTGGGGAACAAACAATGTGGTCTATGAAGGGAAC
The DNA here is from genome assembly GCA_006408695.1 of Aepyceros melampus. Classification (NCBI taxonomy): domain Eukaryota; kingdom Metazoa; phylum Chordata; class Mammalia; order Artiodactyla; family Bovidae; genus Aepyceros; species Aepyceros melampus. Next base: position 231,204 of record SJXQ01007064.1, read on the forward strand.
TTCAAAGCATTATCTACACTCAACTGCAGAGACACTGTCTACACTTAAAGCAGACAAAGGAAGAGTTCAAAGGTCATATTTATATTAAACTGAAACTCACCAAAGGCCTTGGATAAGACTAGAAGGTGTTAAAATCAGGTTGCTAACAATTCTTCCCTGACAAGCATGAACCACAAACTACAGGAAACTAAACGTTGCAAACCTATAGGTCTAAGAAACAACACTCAAGATCACAAATTTGGGAGTATTGTTGCGAAACGCTTGGAATCTAGCAAGTTTTCCACCTTTTAGATGAAACATTTCCCTTTTCTTTACACTGTCAGAATATTTTTTAGGTAAAATGTGCTAGTTAAGAATGTTTCTACAAAGGAGTTCTGTGGCAGACTTGACATTCATGTGTCCTTTTTTCCCCTCTAGTATCTTTTTTTCCAGCTCTAAGATATCTAGTTTAACTACTTATCAACTGACACTTTTATTAAAGAAAGGATTGTAACGAACATAGTCTTAGAGTCAGGAGACCTAGGATTCAGTTGCAAATTCTGTCTAATTGGTTAGTTGATCTTGGACAACTCACTTCACTCTCTAGACCTTAGTTTCCTCATGAAATAAAATAACCACTTTATTTTATTAAATTCATTTATTAAAATATGTAATACCATGAAGACTTCTATCTCTCATATCCTATGAGTCTATGAGCTACACTCACTGAACATAGTGCCTTAGATCCAACCAGTCCATTCTGAAGGAGATCAACCCTGGGATTTCTTTGGAAGGAATGATGCTCAAACTGAAGCTCCAGTACTCTGGCCACCTCATGCGAAGAGTTGACTCATTGGAAAAGACCCTGATGCTGGAAGGGATTGGGGGCAGGAGGAGAAGGGGACGACCGAGGATGAGATGGCTGGATGGCATCATGGACTCAATGGACGTGAGTCTGAGTGAACTCCGAGAGTTGGTGATGGACAGGGAGGCCTGGCGTACTGCGATTCATGGGGTTGCAAAGAGTCGGACCGACTGAGCGACTGAACTGAAAAGTGAACTGAAGAATTATCTAGGCGCTGAGTAAAGCAGGGCAAGTATCACTGAAGCCGTACACTTTCTCTGGAACTGAGGGAACTACTATTTTGACTGTGGCATTTAACAGTGCTATCTTTAGATACTTTTATACTTTATGTGGCATATATCCCAAGCTATACTGTTTTACATACTGCTAAATTTCCTATAGATGTATAAAAATTGTATCATTCTATTACTATATGTATATTTTAATATTTTGCTTTTTTTCACTCAACATTGTGGTTTCCATCAAAGCCACACACAGCTCCTTTTAATTCCCCTTCACTGTCGCACAGCGTTCCGCTTTATGCATATTTTGTAGCTATACTTAACCTTTCTCACGCTGATGGACATTTAGGCTGGCCCCATGTTTTCATATCGTAATAAACGCTGCAATAAATAAACCAGAATAGATGCTTTTGTTATTGTTTTTGGGTAAATAATTGGGACAGATTTCTTGAAGTGGGATTCTGGGTCTAATGGTAGTTAGGTAGATATTTTGGTAATCCCCTCTGGGATTTTGTACTTTTCCATTTTGTACTTCCAAATGGCATTTAAGAACAATTTTAAAATACTGCTCAAGGATGGAGAATAAACTTAACACATGGAAAAATATACGACATGATACACAGAAAACCTCAAGATCATATATATCAATTTTTCCTAAATTAATCATAAATTTAATGATATTCTTTCTCACATTACAGTCCCCTTTTATTCTTTATTTGCTAAGAGTTTTCATTGTAAATGGCGCTGAATTTCATCAAGAGTTTTTTCTCCAGCCACTGATACTATCACAGTGGCTTCCTCCTTCAATGTGCCAATGCATAAATGAATTAGCAATAATCCATATTAAGAGCTCTCTTCAAGAGTAACTCACCTATGGTGGTTCTGGGATTCACACTTCATTCATATTCCTCTTTGCAAGAGATGGAATCTAATTACTTCGAAAGTGGGCTGGACTGAGCGACTCCCTATAACAAACAGAATCAAGTGAGAGTGACAAAGCATGACTCCTGAGACCAAGTCTTGAAAGGCAATGCAGCTCTCTCCTTGGACCATTTATTCTGGGGAAAGCCAGATGCCATTGTGCAAAGATATTCAAAGAATCTGTAGAGAGGCTCATGCAGTGAGGAACAGAGGCTCCTGCCAACTGCCAAGAGAATGTGCCATCTTTGAAGTGGATTCTCCTCCAGTCAAGCTTTCAGATGAAAGTAGCCCCTGCTGACATAACTACAGTTTCACAAAATATCCTGAACCAAAACCTCCCAGTAAATTGCTCCTGAATTCCTGTGAGTTAACGCAAGATGATGTGTTGACTAATCTAGAGCCAGACATCTTGGAATGTGAAGTCAAGTGGGCCTTAGAAAGCATCACTATGAACAAAGCTAGTAGAGGTGATGGAATTCCAGTTGAGCTGTTTCAAATCCTGAAAGATGATGCTGTGAAAGTGCTGCACTCAATTTGCCAGCAAATTTGGAAAACTCAGCAGTGGCCACAGGACTAGAAAAGGTCAGTTTTCATCCCAATCCCTAAGAAAGGCAATGCCAAAGAATGCTCAAACTACGGCACAATTGCACTCATCTCACATGCTAGTAAAGTAATGCTCAAAATTCTCCAAGCCAGACTTCAGCAATATGTGAACCGTGAACTCCCTGATCAAGCTGGTTTTAGAAAAGGCAGAGGAACCAGAGATCAAATTGCCAACATCCGCTGGATCATGGAAAAAGCAAGAGAGTGCCAGAAAAACATCTATTTCTGCTTTCTTGACTATGCCAAAGCCTTTGACTGTGTGGATCACAGTAAACTGTGGAAAATTCTGAAAGAGATGGGAATACCAGACCACCTGACCTGCCTCTTGAGAAATCTGTATTCAGGTCAGGAAGCAACAGTTAGAACTGGACATGGAACAACAGACTGGTTCCAAATAGGAAAAGGAGTACGTCAAGGCTGTATATTGTCACCCTGCTTATTTAACTTATATGCAGAGTACATCATGAGAAATGCTGGACTGGAAGAAACACAAGCTGGAATCAAGATTGCTGGGAGAAATATCAATAATCTCAGATATGCAGATGACACCACCCTTATGGCAGAAAGTGAGGAGGAGCTAAAAAGCCTCTTGTTGAAAGTGAAAGAGGAGAGTGGAAAAGTTGGCTTGAAGCTCAACATTCAGAAAACGAAGATCATGGCATCTGGCCCCATCACTTCATGGGAAATAGATGGGGAAACAGTAGAAACAGTGTCAGACTTTGTTTTTTTGGGCTCCAAAATCACTGCAGATGGTGACTGCAGCCATGAAATTAAAAGGCGCTTACTCCTTGGAAGAAAAGTGATGACCAACCTAGATAGCATATTCAAAAGCAGAGACATTACTTTGCCGACTAAGGTCTGTCTAGTCAGGGCTATGGTTTTTCCTGTGGTCATGTATGGATGTGAGAGTTGGACTGTGAAGAAGGCTGAGCGCCGAAGAATTGATGCTTTTGAACTGTGGTGTTGGAGAAGACTCTTGAGAGTCCCTTGGACTGCAAGGAGATCCAACCAGTCCATTCGGAGGGAGATCAACCCTAGGATTTCTTTGAAGGAATGATGCTAAAACTGAAGCTCCAGTACTTTGGCCACCTTATGCGAAGAGTTGATTCACTGGAAAAGACCCTGATGCTGGGAGGGATTGGGGGCAGGGGGAGAAAGGGATGACCGAGGATGAGATGGCTGGATGGCATCATGGACTCAATGGACGTGAGTCTGAGTGAACTCCGGGAGTTGGTGATGGACAGGGAGGCCTGGCGTACTGCGATTCATGGGGTCGCAAAGAGTCGGACACGATTGCGCGACTGAACTGAACTGAACTTCATTACCTCCAGTCTCTAGGTTCTAGGATGAATCGTTATGCAGCAATAATAATCAACACACTATCATTCTTGGATTTCTGGGATAAATTCTGTTTTGTCATTATTAAATAATAATTGTCTGGTCTCCGTGCCTAGTTCCTGGGTAACAGGACTGTCTTTGTTCTTTACAAGTCTCATGGATCACACTTGAGTTTACGCTAATGAATGACTCAGGATGGGGGCTGGTCACCAAAATGACCAGTGATATGATTAGAGGGTTGGGGCTTTGAGCCAGTCCAATCTTCAGGGAGTTTGGATAGGGCTAAAGATTGAGTTCAATCATGTGGCCAACTGTTCAATCATGGCTATCTAATGAAACTTTGATAAGAACAGCACACCATGGCTCAGATAACCTTCCTGGCTAGTGACCTATTGATACACGGCCAGGATGACATATCCTGATTCCAGGGGAAATGGGCATGTAAGTTCCACATCTGGAACCCTCCCCAACCTCACTCTGTGTGTCTCTTTCATTTGGTTGGTCCCAATTTGTATCTTTATAATACTAAGTTCTGTCTGTCTCTTATAAACATCTGCAGAGACATTACTTTGCCGACTAAGGTCTGTCTAGTCAGGGCTATGGTTTTTCCTGTGGTCATGTATGGATGTGAGAGTTGGACTGTGAAGAAGGCTGAGCGCCGAAGAATTGATGCTTTTGAACTGTGGTGTTGGAGAAGACTCTTGAGAGTCCCTTGGACTGCAAGGAGATCCTGGGGGTGGGGGTGGGAGGGTGGTCACGGGAATCCTGGACTTGCAGCCAGTTAGTCAGAAGTGTGCGGAGGCTGGGGACACCCAGACTTGTGATTGGAACCTCAAGTGACCACGGTTCTGTCGGGGACCATGCCCTTAAACCTGTGGAGTCTGACACCTAACAGTAGGTAGGCAGTATCAGAATTGTATTGCAGTATTATAGACACGATCATGTTTCAGTAACACCTCTGGATTTGTTTTGCTAACATTTTGTTAGGTTTTATATCCATGTTCATAAGAAAGACTGACCTATAATTATTTTCTCATATTATCCATGCCTACTTTTAGTATCAAGGTTATACTACTCACAGAATAAGCTGAGGAACCTTATTTTGCTATTCTCTTAAATAGTCTGTGTAAATCTGGACATATCTACCACATGAATAGTTTGACAGAACTCACCTTTAAAATGATCTGAACCATGGGCTTATCAGTGAGTGTGCGGGAGGAGGCAGATGTTTCACTACAAATTAAAATTCTCTAATAATAAAAGAAATAGCTAGGTTTTTTGTTTAGCCATAATCAATTTTATTAAGAAACATTTTTTAAACTGTTGTTTTATTTAAATTGTAAAACAAAAAAAAAAGAAAAAATATTGTGAGATGTTTAGCCCTAAAGCTATTCAAGATATCTCTTATTTTTAAAAACCTCTTTTATAGCTGAGGTTACGTCCTCCCTTCCACTCCCAACGCTCCTTGCGTTTCCTGGGTTTTTCTTGATCTGTCATTCAAATGGTTTGTCCATTTTATTATTTTTTCTAGAAACCAACTTTTGAGTATGTTAATTCTCTCCATCATATCATAAAAGTCTTTTCCCCCATTAATTTCAAACCCAATTCTATCACTCATTAGCTAGAAGCCTCAGTTTTCTCATCTGTAAAGTGGGAATAATAATAGTACCTACACCTCACAGTGTTGTTATGAATGAGACAATCCTTGTAAGGCACAGGAAATGGTGCTTGGTACATATAACAAATGCTCTATAAGTGTTAGCTTTTATCTTTATCATCTACTTCACTTCACTTCAGTTTATATTGCTGTTCTTTTCCTAGATTAAATTAGGGGCTTACTTCATTAATATTTTAATCTTTTAATACATCTACTTCTGCTTTATTGACTATGCCAAAGCCTTTGTGTGGATCACAACAAACTGTGGAAAAGTCTTAAAGAGATGGGAATACCAGACCACTTGACCTGCCTTTTGAGAAATCTGTATGCCAGTCAGGAAGCAATAGTTAGAACTGGACATAGAACAGACTGGTTCCAAATTGGGAAAAGAGTGTGTCAAGGCTATATATTGTCACCTTGCTTATTTAACTTATATGCAGAGTACATCACAAGAAATGCTGGGCTGGATGAACCACAAGCTGGAATCAAGATTGCCGGGAGAAATATCAATAACCTCAGACATGCAGATGACACCACCCTTATAGCAGAAAGCAAAGAAGAACTAAAGAGTCTCTTGATGAAAGTGAAAGAGGAGAGTGTAAAAGTTGGCTTAAAACTCAACATTCAGAAAGTTAAGATCATGGCATCTGGTCCCATCACTTCACAGCAAATACATGGGGAAACAGGGGAAACAGTGGCTGAAGGTCTATCTAGTCAAAGCTACGGTTTTTCCAGTAGTTATGTATGGATGTAAGAGTTGGACTATAAAGAAATCTGAGTGCCAAAGAACTGATGCTTTTGAACTATGGTGTTGGAGAAGACTCTTGAGAGTCCCTTGGACTGCAGATCAAACCAGTCAATCCTAAAGGAAATCAGTCCAGAATATCACTGGAAGGACTGATGCTGAAGCTGAAACTCCAATACTGTGGCCACTTGATGTGAAGAACTGACTCATTTGGAAAGACCCTGATGCTAGGAAAGACTGAAGGTAGGAGGAGAAGGGGACGTCAAAGGATGAGATGGTTGGATGACATTACCAACTCGATGGACATGAGTCTGAGTAAACTCTGGGAGTTGGTGATGGACAGGGAGGTCTGGCATGCTACAGTCCATGGGGTTGCAAACAGGCAGACATGACTGAGTGACTGAATTGAACTGAATTGACTATAAGCCTTCAACATGTCACATACACAAGTTTAATATGTCCTAATTTTCTTTATTGTTTAGTTCTAGCTGTTTTCTGACTTGCACTATCATTTTATTTTTGACCTGTGGGATTTACAGAGGTAGGTTTTTAAGTTTCCAAATGCGTGTCTGTATATACTGTTTGTCATCCAGTTTTAACTGAAATGTATTGGTTGACAAAAAAGATGGCTATGATCATTTGAACTGTACAGCCTAGAGAATGATAACTTAATAAAATGCTAACTTCTAAACCAAACCTAACCTTTAAAAAGGGCTTCCCTGGTGGCTCAGTCGGTAAAGAGTCTGCCTGCAACACGGGAGACCTGGGTTCAAACCCTGGGTCGGGCAGATCCCCTGGAGAAGGGAATGGCGACCCACTCCAGTATTCTGGCCTGGAGAATTCCATGGACAGAGGAGCCTAGCAGGCTACAGTCCATGGGGTCAAACAGAGTCGGACATGACTAAATGACTAACATTTCAATTTACAACTTTTAAAACTAAATGACCTTGTCACGGTCTCTGCTTTTTAAAAAGAAATCTATGAATATTCTCACTTCATAGGATGAAGTTACCAAGACATAAGAACTGTTATGATCTGGCCTCTGCCAGGCTTTCTAACGCCATCCTCCCACTCACTTCTCATACCCTTACAATGATCCAACTATAGTGAAGTCACTGAAGCCTCTGTGTTTACAGGCATCCCTTTCAGACTCCTTTGCACATCTTTTCGTTCTTTCCTTTGTTTCCCACCAGGTTAACTACAATTCACTCTTCAGACCTGTTCTGCTCCCCATCTGTATAGGCAACCCCTGATTCCAACGTATCAGGCTCGGTGAGCTGGCCTATCTGTACTTCTCATGTACCCAGAACACGAAGCACAGCTGCACCACAGCTCTCAACGAACACTCATTCATGACGTTTTTATTAAGTATTTGGTATTTGCTTCACACCAATTATACAACAGTAAATGAAACAGACATGACCCCTCCTCTCATAACACTTATTTAATCAGGAGATGTTTTTTGACTTATCTTGCAGCACTTATAATCTCTATTTTCTAATATGTTACTGAGCAAAACATTAAGTGTTCAAAAAGTGAATGAAAGGAATAAAAATATTAGTATCTTAAGGGAAACATAACTGGGGAGTTAAATCAACTATAAAATCACATAATAAACTCTAGAAGTTCTTTATAAGTATAGTGACATCTACCAATGCATCTCCAAACCTATTGCCAGCTACTGCTAAGCCAACAATCCTAGTACTAGCTCAGGAACTTTGTTCCCCATGTCACCATCTTCTGGTGACTTCTAGATGGTAGAGAAAAGAAATTTAGATTTAAGTCACGAAACGGGGAACCTCGGTATACTCAAAAGCCTCCCTTTTCCCAATATTTCTGGTTTATTCCATATTTTGAACTATCTTTGCTCTAAGTTTACTTTTTCTTACAATGTTTTTATACCATGCAGTAAGAAATCTAACATGTTATACATACTTGACATGTACTAATTCGTTTAACCCTCACACGGACTTTGAGGCAAGTATTCTCATTACGTATAATTTTATAAAAATATATCCTAAAAATCGATAGCCTGATGGTAACATAAAGGTAAATGAGATTCCGGTTGGGTGGAGGGGAGCGTGGGAAGGAGGGGAAGGGGATGAGGCTAGTGAAGAGGGCCTTAGGCTTTGCTGCATACTGTTCAGAATTGTATATAAGAACTTACGCATGTCTCATTTATGTATCTTTAAAAAAAATTTTTTAAACTATTCTGAAAAGAGACAATTAGACCTCCTCTGACACTTAATCACAAAAAAATAGATGGGAAAGTGGAAAAGAGGGAGAAAAGGAAGGAAGCAGATGAACTCAGAAGTTAAACTAGAATTTCTATCTGAGACACCTAGATTGGAAATTACTTTATAAACCATTGAAAATATAAAACAGTGGAACAGGAGAGAAGTATCAGGATGGAGGATAAAGACAGGAATTGAAATGTCACTATGAAAGTGAAAGTGTTACTCAGTCAATCATGTATGACTCTCTGCAACCCCATGGACCTTGTCTCACCAGGCTCCTGTCCATGGAATTCTCCAGGCAAGAATACTAGAATGGGAGGTGGGGGGGAAGGAATATACTAGAGTGGGTAGCCATTCACTTCTCCAGGGGATCTTCCTGATCTGGGGATCGAACCCAGGTCTCTCACATTGCAGGCAGGCAGATTCTTCACTGTGGAGCCACCATAAAAAGATGCCACTGGAAATCTTGTGGCATGTTCTTCCCACAATATCATATGCAGCTGCAACAGCACAAACCACTACCTGAATCTGAAAGCATCCAAACTGGAGAATGATCAAATAAGTTAGCAAGGAGAATATAAACCAAACTTAAACTAAGAAAAGAATAAAGGTGTGTTCATTATGAGGAGGCAGTCTGAACTGAAGAGAATGAGAAGAAACTGTCTCTGTCTCCCTTTAAGGAGCGCAATAACCAAAGAGCCAGAGGGCAAGGCCTGTAGGATGTTCCTGAGACTAGGAGTCGCGGATTTCTCTAAAGAAAGCAGTAGGTGTGGGAAAACATTTTCAATGGAGTCCAAGGAGAGACCAACAGTGAAGACGAAGCTCATTTTCAAGCTGCGATCGGCAACTGCTTTAGCGCAATGTAGGGCCTTCTAAAGGCTGCTCCATCTAAACAATAAATCTCTAGCAGACGTAGAAGCGACCGTCACCTGCCACACTGCTAGCAGACTTTGCAGTTGGGAGGGCTCAGAGCACTGAGGACTCCTCCCAGAGCTTCAAGGGATGGGCAACAACTTGTTGGCCCCTTTGTTATCGGTCCACAGGACAGAAACAACTCTGTCTTTCATACCTACTAGTTTGTCTCTGAACAATAGTGCCTATAGCCAGAACCCAAAATTTTGGAATGGGCCTAAAAAAATACAATGCATTTAAAGGGAATTCAGCTAACAGAGGAAAGGCTAAAGCTGAAAATCAGAATAGGTAGAAAAGATTGGGTGGCAATGAACATCCAAGACTCCAAGAAGGTGTCAGCTGTGCCAGTGAAGAAGAAATTCACAGATGCCAAAGAAAGGAGCTGCCAACCTGGATCCTGATGCAAGATTCTACCCCCAAAAGCACCCTCAGAGCATTTCAAAGAGGTAACTACCGGTATAACAACAAGTAATCAGTGTAACAAAGGGAGCACCCTCGGGGTTTCTATGGCGCTAGCAGCTGACATGCTTTTCAACCACTGTGTTTCTTACCAGAAACTCAAATATGAACAGATGCGTGAGAACCGCTGATGAGGACCCAGGGTGGAGGGGCACTCTGCGTGTCTTACCATGACCACCTTACCCATAGCTCTCTCTGCGGAACTTGGTATCTGCTGAATCCTTCTACATCCTAATTGAGAATTAATGTCCAATGAAAGATGACTAGTACATTTTTAAAAATTTAAAGATTAAAAAAAAAAAGAAGAGACTGGGTAACTGAGACTGACAACTTTATTTTCAATATACCATTGAAATATTTTGAATATTGCAAAGTCCTAAATCAACCATCAATTAAGAGTTGAAAAGAACTTTAATAAAAGCATTAAAACTAGTCAGTTTAATATTTATTTTGGAGGTGGCATTATCTCACTATAAGGTATTTCTCTAAGGACATAATCATACTAACATTTATTTATTAATAAGGAACCATCAAGTTCTGCTTAATGAGTATCTTCACAAGTCTCCATTCATTTAGGAATAAATTTTAATAAATGAGATACCATCTTTCAGTAAGAGCATCGAATTAAACCTGCAGAAATACTTGAAACATTTTTATATTTTACTAAATCTCACACAGCATTAAAGTGTAACAGAAGATAAACATGCAGAATACTATTTATCTCTCTTCAAACTACTCTTCTAAAATAGGCAATACTTCCCTTCCTTTGTTTAATAGTATCCCCTTTTCAGCATGCTAAGGCTTGAAAAACAATGTGCAAAAATATTTGTTATCTGTAAACAAATGAAGAGACCAGCAACACAGCAGAACATCACTGCTAATGTTTCTTTAAACTTAGGAAACTCAGATTCAACCAGATTCAAAGAATTACTTCTGTTTGCTCTTCACTATGCCCAACATTATTATCCCTGCTATCCAGATAAAAAACGTGGGCATCATTATCTCTTTTCAACACCCAGTCACAAATCAATGTCCCTTCTTCCTTCACAACATACCTACTCCAGTTTTTCTTTCCTATTTCCACTATCATCACTCTGACTGAATTCTATTATCTCAAGCTTAACGACTCCCACAATCTTACAAGCTCCCTGAGTCCTCACTCCATTTCTCTAATGTGAGGACCATGTTCTTTATTTTTTGACTTCTCCTTTGTGACTGTTGCTACACAGATCAACAGGAATCCCTGAAAAGTAATATTCTGTAGAACAAAAATTAATGCTCTGGGGCCTTAAACTAGAAGAATAGGGAAAAACAAGCCTGGAAAAAAATAATATGAGCAGGAGGAGGAAAAACAGGGGTCAATTTAAAATTATCAGCTCAAGAGTATCATATATGCAAAGGGGTATGAAGGAGAAAATTAAATATTTGCTGAATAATCAATGCTTAAAGGTTTTTGCAACTTCAGATAAGTTGATTCCTACCTTAAAATTCTCATTACTTCTTGACTGAAACAACTAAGAGTATCCTAATTGTCTCTCGGCTTTTGGTAGCTCCCCCTCCCAAACTATCATTCACATCACTGCCATATTAACTGTCACAAAACACAATTATGATTCAAACTTTCTAGAGACTGCCAACTACTCCAAAATGAAGTCTCAACTCCCTACCATGGCATCCAGAGTTCTTCATAAACAAGCTCTCTTTCAGCCTTGTCACTCAAACCCTCTCTCACATCTTGAATTCAAATCACACAAAATTATTTCCTCTGTCTTTTGTACATTCTATACATTTCAAGCTTCCTCTGCATTCCCTGTCCATGGGATTCCCCAGGTAAGAATACTGGAATGGGTTGTCATTTCCTTCTCAATGGGATCTTCCTGACCCAGGGATCAAACCTGCATGTCCTACATCACAGCAGGTGGATACTTTACCACTGAGCCAACTGGTAAGGCAATTCTTTTTCCAAGATTGCTGGGAAGCCCCAGCAATCTTCTACTCATCCTTTAAGACTCCACTGAAACACCGTTTCCTATGTGAAGCCAGTTTGACAGTTCTCTCCTCTAACAATACTGGTGGAGCCCTACTAGATGACACCGACATACTTTCCCAATCTCATACGACACTTTTCAAATGGCATTAACTTTGTGTACTCGTCTCTAAACAGATCATTCTTTGAGAGTAAAGTAAGGAACTCATTTTTACTGAACATTTCGTATTCTCAGCGCCTAATGCAGTTCCTGGTGTAGAATAGGTGTTTAGTAAGTGTTTAAGAGAGAAAGAAGTGGATGGAAATAAGCAAAACCGTCACTTAATGCTATACTGCTGAGAGACTTTCTTATTAGAGGAATCTGTCCTTACTTTGATAGGCTAACAAAGAGTTACTGACAGTACCGGCAGAATTATACCTTTTAGAAAATATAAGCTGGTAGCAATCGGTAGACAGAAAAAAAGAGTGAGGAGACACAACAAGTGGGGAGAGGCCTTCAATATTTCAGGTGAAACGCGGAAGAACTTAAACTTGGATGATGGTGGAGAATTAGAAAAGAGATGATGAAAACATGATACAGACGTAAAGCTGAAAGGAGCTGATCCCTGACTACGAGTAGCAAGGAGAGAGAAAGAATCGGGCTCTGCACGGAGCCTGTGAGCACGGGTGACAAAGAGGCTAGTAACAGAGGCGGGGACGCCGTGTGCGAAGCAAGCAGCGGGAAACACGTGCTGAAGCTCAGAATACTGCCGGAGCAGAGGTAGGAGGTTGAGAGAGATCATTTCAGAGGCCACTGCTGAAATCAAGACGTCAAGAAAGACATTAAGAAAAGAATTTCAAAGACACAGATCTTAGGGAAGGCCATTATTTAGTAATAGGAGGACAACTATTCTTCAAACAAAAACAGGAGGAAAAAAAATTTGAAGGAATCATTAAGGAAGTAGAACTAGAAAAGCTCAGGGTTATAGAAGCTACCAGTATTTCATGAAAGGAAAAATGGCAGCTAACACAGTGATCAAAGAGCGAAACCTAACAAAAGACAAGAGACAATCAGAACATCATGACTGTTCCTCAGAAGAGCAGACAGACCAGCTTAGAAGGGACAGGAGGATGAGCGAATACTCTAAGGAAGCAGAAGCAGTGAGCAAAACCTACTATTTAAACAAGAAAAAGACAGAAGCAAACAGTAGCAAACTCTACTATTTAAAGAGGAAAAAGTATAACACATTATATATGTATTCTACCTGTTTGTTTGTTTTTAATACAGACCCTAAAGGATTAAACCTTTTATTGATAATCTGAGTCTCTATGGATTTGAAAATAATGAACTTGATTTCTCTATCCACCTTGTCTTAGAATGGCTTCTCCCCATCCCTGATGTTACTGCAGTTTCCACTTCTTTCAATAAATTCTATCTCCAAAGATCTATTATTCAAAGTAACAATTTTACCCTAAATTCTAAATATGTGAAAGCTTCAGAATAATGTAAACATTCATTTTAATATAATCTTCTATTCTAACTTGTCTTGTCATTGTCAGAGGAAAGAAGTAATTATATACATCATTTAATGCTTATTTTCTCCAGTTAGAATAAAGAAAGCTATATTAGTAATAAATACTTTTTACTCCTGAAGAAGTTCAACATTTATAAAGAGATAAAATGCTGTAACTACTTAACTCACAAGGAAGGTGATTCAAGATAAAGACGATAATAAAGTTGCAGTGATAAAACAGGATGATTTTTAATTGCTAAGAAATGAGAATTTTCACATGAATTATATTCTTAAGTCTTTTCCTTACCTCAGAGATGTGGCTAGATAAAACTGTACTTCCAATTTTCTCCAAACAGCTTTGACCTATGCTTCCATCTCATGAATTCCAAGACAGTATTAAACTGATGCATATTTTCATAAATCTGTTTAGAAAAAAAGAATACATTTAAGACTGAAAGAATGTTTGTTTATCTGAATAACACATGTAGAAGAAATACTAAAATTTTATCATGCATAAAACTATACATTTTTAAGTTCTATGGCACTTTAGAAACTATCACTTTACAAACCTTTGCTCAAAGACGTTCTAAATTTTGAGTATTTTCAACTTTATAACGTAACAGTTCTGTGGAAAAAATTACTCACATGTAAATTTCTGTATCAGCCTAATAAGCTTTTGTGGGGAAAAAGAAATTCACATTTCAAATTGAAAAACAAGAACATCAGAAGCAGCACTAAAATTTACAACTCTACAATATTAGGATTCCTACTTGAGAAAAAATATATTTGATCACCCAGCTAGTATTTCAATTTTATCACAAAGTCTCAGTTAGCAGTTTTAATTTCAGGCAGACTTCAACCTGGAATATTAGGAACAGTGAGGGCCAAGAGTTAATCACGCGGCTAGTTCTACGTCCCCGGCACAGGTTTCAACCGTGTTACTCCTGTCATTAGTAACCTACTGCTTCAGACAGAGTTCATAAATACAAAAGAAGGAAGCCATTAAAACCTTTAATGTATTTAAAGACAGGTGTGCTGCTTATTTAGGGATCACAAAAATAATTTCATCGAATGTATCTTTTAACTGAAACTTCAAATAGCACAGTATTCTGTTTCCTGTTGTAAAAAGAAAAATGTTAAGCTGTATGAACATGCCTTATGTCCCACTGCAAGGTCAAAACGCCTTTGTCCTCAAGTCCATTTAGAAGTATCATTTGTGTCACACTGAGTTTAGTAGTCTTGGCAATAATGACTGAATTCATGTAAACTGGGCCACTTGAAACGGTCCAGCATATCAGATAGCCTTTCTTAAAGACAAGAGTCTCCACTCAGCAGACAGGCTGCCACAGGGCCGTGCTAAATCTTTCATGGTCCAACTAAAGACAGACCGACCCTGAAAGCAATTAGTAATGCTTTGTCTGCATTTAGAAGCCTGTAACAGTTTTCCCAATGCACGAGGTACCTATAACTTCACCAGGTCCTGATATTTTCCAGGGTACTTATAGGACCAAACCTTAGACCATCATTCAGAGTAACAAAGGAGGGTAGTAATGGAGACCTGGTATTTAGCATTTCCCCCCAATCCTGAGATGATCATAGTCTTAAAAAAATTTACCTTATAACAATAATAATTTTTAAAAAATGCATTGTTTCCACTTTAGAAAAGGCATAAAGATTTTCCTCTAAAGACATTCTTTGCCAATTCTTCCCTAAGGGCATATGGAAGAAGAGAGGAGAGGAAATCACTACATGAAGCAAAGCTCAAATTAACCTATTCTCATTAAGTTTTAAAGTCCCATCAAAGTGACTATGTTTAAAAATATATGGCCTGATTCTAGTTCTACCAGATATTTCCAGTGGATCAAATAATAAATAAAATTAGCAGGTAAACCACTTACCAATCATTGTTTATTACAGCACTATTTATTACAACACTTTTTCCTTGGTGTGAAAAAAAAGCTACAAGCTTTAAGCTAAATTTAAAATTAATTAAAAACAGGAAAATACATAATCAAAAAGACTCTTCAAATATACCATCTGCAAAGTCCAAGACGCTGACTTATCTTCCCTCAATCCTCTTACGTGTACAAAGACATGACAAGTCATAAACTTCCGAAAAGCGTTTCCAAGGATTGAATTTGATGCTGGGAGGGATTGGGGGCAGGAGGAGAAGGGGATGACCGAGGATGGGATGGCTGGATGGCATCACTAACTCTATGGACATGAGTTTGGGTAAACTCCGGGAGTTGGTATGGACAGGGAGGCCTGGCGTGCTGCAATTCATGGGGTCGCAAAGAATCAGACAGGACTGAGCAACTGAACTGAACTGAACTGAAGGGAAACCATGTAAGGTTTGACTTTACTACTAACAGGAAAATAAAAGACAGCCAAAGGACAGGATGCGCTTCACAATGCAGGTCTGCAAGCCGCTTTTTATAAACTAGAAATTGCGAGTCAAAGCAAAGCTTCTTCTAACTTTGACGATCACAGTCTAAGCAGAGATCTATACCGTACAGGCACAGAAACAGAATTCACACAGGCAAAACGCTCGCATCAACTTTAATCGCTCAATTTATAAGACAACGTGCTGCAGGATTTTAGCACTATGAACTGCGTTTAATAGTGACAACGGGTCCAGTCAAAACCAAACACTAAACAATTTTAAGTATTAATTTCACCAAAGATTTTGTGTCTGAAATTTTCAAGTTTCTTAGGTCTAGAAGATACTTCTAAGGAAAAGGTAATTCTTTCAAAAACACATTTGAACTTCTTAATGACTCAGAATAAATGAAAATCAAATCCTTCTGGATATATCCTAAGCTAAGCTAAGTCACTTCAGTCGTATCCGACTCTGTGCGACCCCATAGACAGCAGCCCACCAGGCTCCCCCATCCCTGGGATTCTCCAGGCCAGAACACTGGAGTGGGCTGCCATTTCCTTCTCCAATGCATGAAAGTGAAAGTGAAGTTGCTCAGTCGTATCCAACTCTTAGCAACCCCATGGACTGCAGCCTACCAGGCTCCTCCATCCATGGGATTTTCCAGGCAAGAGTACTGCAGTGGGGTGCCACTGATATATTCTAAAACTTTCTAATTTAGAGCTAACAGAGGTATTTCCTCAAAGTTAGTAAGTATTTGCAAACACGGGAAAAGTTCATTTTAATCCTATATTGCCTTTACAAAAATCTTTTTCCTTTTGCCATCAAAATGAACACATCCCTCTCAGTTTTGAAGCCCTTCAAAATTATCAAGGTGATTAAACCTTAAAGCACTGGATAGTTTAAAGATCACTAACCACAGAGCATCCATCAGTGACAAGCATCAACTATGGATATCATAGCTATCTGTGAAGTATTAGAACATTACCCATTAACACCTATATTAATAAGATTTGAAAAAAAAACTAGTATAAACATGGTTATGATACTCAGTCTAAGACAAAATTTAAGATTGTTTTTCAACGTGTGAAAGTGAAAGTCGCTCAGCTGTGTCCGACTCTCACCACTTCAAATTTCCTTTCTTCATTTCCCTCTCTTAGCATTCATAAAAAGCACCCCACATACTGTACGAGTACTATTATAAACATCACAACTGCAATTTAAAAACTTTAAAAAAATTGAAAATTATATTCATTTTACGAAATACCTCAGTAGGGTTCTTAAACTAAAGGTATTATCACTATTAAAACCTCTGGTATATTAACTGAAAAACTCAAACATTATGCTTCAGAAAACCATTATATAGTTTTACCGTAACTCTAACAGTATAATCTAGATTAGTTTGGAATGCATTTCTATAATAAAGAATGTAATCCATTTAATACACAAAGGGAAGGTCAACTTATAAATAAATTCTGTTTCAAAAGTTCATTTATAAATTGAACGTAAGCTTGATTTTGAAACTTAAGATGCCTCTTCGCATAAAACTAAAGATATAAACAATGGCATTAAACCCCAAATACAAATGAACTTTAGTGTATAATTCTATGATAGCACTCTTCTGTCTAAGCATATTTTCATATCAAGCTCAAAGTTTCTTTTCGTTGTATCCTAGAATTTAGCACAGCTAATGATATAGAGTCAACAAATATTAGTTGCTCTGAAGTACTGAATAGGAACAACTCAGTGATACGAAACTAACCTGTCCAGAAAAACTTACCTATCTAATCCACAGCAGAGAACCAAAAGACATGGAGAAAAAAGCTTCTTCCAAAAGAGACAAGACAAAAGGATATTTAACACCAGGGTTAAAAAGTTCTAGTCGAAACCAGTTGTGGCAATTTCCATTCCTGCTGCCATGAATGCTTTAGCAATAAGCATCTGATGCAATTCTGGTCAGTAAGACAAGAGTCTACGTTTGCAGAAGAGGTTCTGGGAAAGGTTTTCCTGGGCTGATGAAAAAAGACACCCAAGTGAAAATACCTACTTTTTTCAGGCAACCTTGGGTTTGAATTGTTAAGCAGAACTATGACAGCCATCCTAGGACCACGAGGAAAGAGAAAGCCTAAGAGGACAGCCCAAGGAAAGGAATGACAGTATTAACAGACGGAAAAAACGGGGGGCAGAGGTGATGCCATTTCAGCTCAGTCCAGGCACTCAGTCGCGCCCAACTCTGCAACCTCGTGGACTGCAGGCCGTCAGGCTCCTGCCCCTGGGGATTCTCCAGGCAAGAATACTCCAGTGGGCTGCCATGCCCTCCTCCAGGGGATCTTTCCAACCCAGGGATCGAACCCAGGTCTCCTGCACTGCAGGAGGATTCTTTGCCAGCTTAGACAGCAGGGAAGCCGTAAGGGTAGTGTCATCTGCATATCTGAGGTTACTGATATTTCTCCCGGCAATCTTGGTTCCATCTTGTGCTTCCTCCAGCCCAGTGTTTCTCATGATGCACTCTGCATATAAGTTAAATAAGCAGAGTGAGAGTATACAGCCTTGACGTGCTCCTTTCCCGATTTGGAACCAGTCTGTTGTTCCATGTCCAGTTCTCACTGTTGCTTCTTGACCTGCATACAGGTTTCTCAGGAGGCAGGTCAGGTGATCTAGTATTCCCATCTCTAAGAATTTTCCAATTTGTTGTGATCCAGAGAGTCAAAGGCTTTGGTGTAGTCAATAAAGCCGAAGCAGATGTTTTTCTGAAATTCTCTTGCTTTTTCTATGATCCAACAGATGCTGGCAATTTGTTCTCTGGTTCCTCTGCCTTTCCTAAATCCAGCTTGAGCATCTGGAAGTTCTCAGTTCACGTACTTTTGAAGCCGAGCTTGGAGAATTTTGATTCTCTAAAATTTTGATGCTTCTATACCTGAATGAAATAATCCTAGAATCTTTTATTAAGTTGGATCGATGGACGTGAGTCTGAGTGAACTCTGGGAGTTGGTGATGGACAGGGAGGCCTGGCGTGCTGCAATTTATGGGGTCACAAAGAGTCGGACACGACTGAGCGACTGAACTGAATTGAACTGAACTCTCCCAAATTTATATTTCAATCCAGATCTTTCTTTTAAACTAGATACATATTTCTAAACTATTAAACAGCTGTATTAAACATTTATTCCAGTGATACATGAAGAGAACAGAATATAAAAACAATCATCTACCAGCGGGGGAAAAAAAAAATGCTTACGCACCCATACTCAATTTTCTGGCTAATGACAACACCATCTACCTAACTGTCAATGATGAGAATCTTTGGTCACTAGTCCCACGTCCCACTGCTTTATTTATTATACGAGGCAGTTATTACATGCTGCCTGCTCTCATTCTCCTGTATCTTTGAAATCTGTCTCCCTCAACTCTACACACACCTAGCGCAGACTTGCACCTTTCGTGGCGTGCATCTCCATTCTTCCCTCTTGCACCGCACTCATGTTTGTAAAATACAACCATGCTTCGTGAAAAGATTATCAACATCCTAAGTCATTAGGAAACACAAATGAAATCTATAATGAGATATCACTGCTGCTGCTGCTGCTGCTGTCGCTTCAGTCGTGTCCGACTCTGTGCGACCCCATAGATGGCAGCCCACCAGGCTCCCCTGCCCCTGGGATTCTCCAGGCAAGAACACTGGAGTGGGTTGCCATTTCCTTCTCCAATGCATGAAAGTGAAGAGTGAAAGTGAAGTCGCTCAGTCATGTCCGACTCTTTGCGACCCCATGGACTGCAGCCCACCAGGCCCTCCGTCCATTGGATTTTCCAGGCAAGAGTACTGGAGTGGGGTGCCACATACCCATTATAGTGGCTATTCTCAAAAAGACAGACAACATTAAATGTTGGTAACAACATGGAGAAACTGGAACTCCCATACACTGCTGTAAAATGATGCAGCCACTTTGGAGAACGGCTTGCCATTTCTTAAAAAGTTAAATGTAAGCATAAACTCACCACAAGATCCAAAGTTCCCTCCATAGGAACCTACCCAAGAGAAATGAAAATAAGTGTCTGTATAAAGACTTACATAGGGCTTTGCTGGTGGTTCAGACAGTAAAGAATCCATCTGCAATGCAGGAGACCTGGTTTGATCCCTGAGTTGGGAAGATCCCCTGAAGAAGGGAGTGGCTACCGACTCCAGTATTCTGGCCTGGAGAATTCCACGGACAGAGGAGCCTGGAGGGCTACAGTCCAAGGAGTTACCCAAGTGAGGAGCTTTCACTTTAAAGACCTTGTATCCAGCGTCTTCCCTGGCAGTCCAGTGGCTGAGCCTCTGAGCTCCCACTGCAGGGGGTGTGGGTTCCATTCCTGGTCGGGGAACTAAGACCCCACATGCCATGGACCACCTCTCCCCACAAAGACATGCACAGATGTTCTCAGCAGATTCCTCACAACGGCAAAGAACTGGAAATAGTCCCAGTGTCCATCAGCTGGGAATGGATAAACAGAAGGTGGCATCATCAAGCGTGGAATATTATTGGGTGATAAAAAGGAACAAAATACTGATACACGTCGCAACATGAATGCACTTCAAAATATGCTCCATAAAAGCAGCCAGATGCCACGTCTGCAAGATCCCATACATAAAAATATTCAGAAAAGGCAAACTGAGATACCAAGAAAGCAAAGCAGGAGTTGCCTGCAGCAAGGAGCAGGAGTGGTGAATTTGGGGTGGTGACGGAATGTTCTAAAATATTCATAGCACAACCCTAAAAACTTACTAAAATAATAAAAACACAAGTACATTTAAAATTTTTTCAATGATTTCCCATTATGTACAAAATGAAGTCCAAATTCTTTAGGAAGACATTCACAGACTGCTATAATCTGCTTTCAACGTATTTAATCTGCTGTCTTCAGCTACAATCTCTGCCATGTGGCACAGTCAAAAAACAGGAAGAAAAAAAAAAAAAGACTATGCTGAGATACTACCAACACAGCTCTAGAACAGCTAAAATAAAAAATAGTGACAATACCAAGTGCTGACAAAAATGTGAAGAAAACACATCTTTCATACACTGCCATTGAGAATATAAACTGGCATAATCACTTTGGGAAATGGTTTGAAAGTTTCTTTAAAAACTAAATATACCCTCACATGTAACAAACTGCACTCCTGGGCATCTGTCCCAAAGAAATGAACATGAATGTTCATAGCAACCTTATTCTGACAATGAAGCATAAAAACCACTTCCATGTTTTCATTTTAATAAATCCAATTCAGTCAATAGACCAATCTATACCACCCATTTTTTTCCTGTAGAAATTTCAGAGATTATCATTAGGTCATTTTTTCAGGTGATAGGCAAACACACCACACTGCATATAAACAATAAAACTTCTGCTATTAGGAATCATCAGGAATTGATTCTAGAGTACTAAGGGTTCACCACTTCTAAATGTGTGTTGTTGCACCTTCTTAAATGAAGAATAAAGATCATTTAGAATTAACATTATGAATACCAATTACAGAGTTATTCTACAATATAATAAAATCATTGGGGGCTATTAACACATAATGCTATTTGCTTCAGTACTAAATGGTCTCAAAAAAGAGTCATGTTTATTTACTTATTTACTTGCTTGTCTGCTTGTTTTAGCTTGCATCCCCAGTTTTTCTTATTTTCTTCCCCCTGGTAACAGCTACCTAGAATGCATGTTTGCTCGTATAATAACAGTACCCTCTCTTCACTTCTCCTTTACATACTAGCTTAACATAGCTCTGCTTTGAAGTTTGTAAAAATAAAAAGGCTCCATATGACCGCATGAGACTGAAGGTATAAAACTGAACCCATCTACTATTATGATCAAATAACTTTTATGCTGTGATAATGTAACACTTTTTATAAGATCACTTCAAGGAGAAGGTAAAGAGGAGACACCTGGATGGGTCAACCCAGGACAAAAACAAAGATGAGTGGAGCTACAAACTATGAATACATTTCAGATGGCTGTTCAACATTTTAACAAATTGCTAAGCTCAAAATACATGAAACAGAACTTATTATTTTGTTTTTCCATCTTCTCACAAACCTGTTCCTCTTGAATTCTTTATCTGATGTAATGTACAACTGTTAAGGAGATTTTTTTTTTGCCATTACCAAATAAAATTGACAGTGTATATACCCAAGACCCCAAAATTCTGCCTCAAAGTATATATATAACCTGAGAAACCTTTTGCACGTCTGCCAGAAAGCAGGTACAAGAATATTTACAGCAGCATTTTTTTAACAGCAAACCTAAGTGTCCAACAGCAGTAAAATGGGTAAATTCTAGTATATTCATATAAAAGAATTACGACATAGTAGTAAAAATGAATATACCCCAGATAATAGTTCAATATGAATGAAATCTCCAAACGATAATGTTGAACACAAAAAAACAAGTCTAAGAATACATATATACAGTATGACTCCACTCACATAAAACTCAAAGACAGGAAACACTAGGGAAATGAATACTAAAGGAAAAATAAAGAAGTGGAAAACCTTAAGGAAAAGTAACAGAACAGAGTTTAATAATTTAGGATGATGGTTTCCTCTGGGAGGGAAAAGCCAGGGGCATCTCAGAAGCTGCCATCACATTTCTTGAGACAGGAGACTGGGACAGACAGATTCATGTTTTATTAAAACTCTGTAAAATGCACATCTACATCGTATGTACCTCTGTATAAAGGATGGATTTGAGAGTAAAAATTTCAGTTTAATCTGAAGGAAGTATGGTTAACTGTGCAGTAGTTTGAACATTCTTTGGCACTGCCTTTCTTTGGGACTGGAATGAAAACTGAGCCAGGTTAAAAAAGAAAATACTGGGGAAAAACAGGGACTTTATACAAGCTATAATTTTACACACAGGTTTCAGTTTTCAATGTCAGTAGGACAGACATTACTAAAATCAAATAATTACAGATCTCCAAGGAAGTCCCAGAGATCTTACATCAGTAAATTTTAAAACTTTTTTTTCCTATAAACTGTAAGTTGTTCAACGGATGAAAAATTACACTTAGCTTAACAGACCAGAGAATTACAGCTGTGCTTCAAAAACAGAGTATCAATTCAAAGGCATATAGGCTTTAAAAAATTTGTTTAGTAACTCAGTTATACTATAAGTTGCAAAGTTTCTGATACTGCTGAAATATATATAGTAATACCAATAGGACTTTAAAGCATCCTACTTAGCAAATAGAAGAATGTTATACTATATCAACCTGGAAGGGTGCGATGGGGAGGGAGACGGGAGGGAGGTTCAAAAGAAAGGGGATATATGTATACCTATGGCTGATTCAGGTTGAGGTTTGACAGAAAACAGTAAAATTCTGTAAAGCAATTATCCTTCAATTAAAAAAAAAAAGAATGTTTTAAAATCTGTTTCTCAGATCTTCTTCCTAATGAATGCACACCCATATTTTTCAGGATTACTAAGGCAAGGAAGTAAGGATGGAATGAATTCCTTTAAAACATGAATAGTTTCCTTAAAAAAAAAGATTACATATCATGAAAATGGATAACCATCCTATTACCTAAGGATGTACTGGTTGTCAGAATTTAATACAATTAACCTGTGTTCAATATTTGGCTTTATTATTATTTACTAAAAACTTGAAACTACTTTTATTAAATATTCAATTGTCATTCATGCAACTGTGTGCATCAATGAAGCCCAATGAAATAAATGACATTCTAGAAACTACAGAAAACAAAATTTTCAATTAAGAGAATTTAAAATCATATAAAATTCATCACTTGTATAGGCATATGCAAACTATCCTTTCCAACAGGGGTGGAAAGTGGACTATAGATATTTCTTTCAAAAGGGACAGTGTTGCTACATGTTCACGGGTGGGTAAACATACAGAGAAGCAAGTTTTAGCTGGGAACCTTGCATTTAAGTTCTCATCTCTAAGTGATGAGAGGTACAGAGCTAATTACCAGACAACACTGCCTTTTAAATCATGAGTCACATACCTAAGGAACCGGGCTGTAAGCAGGATAAGGGCAATCAAGATTTTAAAAGAAGCAACAGCAGGTTTAGAAGTTTCAGTCAGAAAATCAGAAGCAATTATCTCAATATAATGCATATAATCCAACAGCCTGACTATGGACTATCCACCTTCTTGCAAAACACACCTATACTTTAGGGACTAAGTTTGTGAAGCTAGGTATGTCTGAACTTCAGCGAACAGCTCTATTATCAACAGGCAAGTGAGGCTGAAAAAGAGAAATAAAAGATTACTTGATAATATAATACCTCCTGAGGGCACTACAGTAAATTTTAAAACATTTAAGACACAGTTGCCTGCTGGCAAGCAACATTTCATCAACTTCAGGGGCGAAGCCTTAAACAACAGCACCAGATGACAATACTACCATGTGTGATGATTAACTGAGAAGTAAAAGAAAAAAATCAAACTTGCTTCAGAGGTGGCAAGATCACTGCGGGCTGAATTTAAAGCGGTCCTTCTGAAGACGGGTCAGGTTTGACAGTGGGCAAGGAGGGAGGGGTACGGGTTCAGAGGCCGTATTACTGGGAGCGCTGGGCTGCGCGGGGCTGGGAGGCTGCGCTGTGCCTGGCCACGGTGCCACCTGGGGCCCAGATTCCAGAGTGACAGAGCTTAACGATCAACGCGTGGTCTGAACCAGTCACCCATGAAGCCAACGTCCACAGCAGGTATCATACTCTAGTTCTCCTTACAATCAAGCATCAAAGATTCCAGTCCTCTTAATACAGAAATCCCAACAGCCAAGATCTCTGAAATCAATCTACCATTGTTTTAAGAAGGAGAGGATAAAGAGAAGAACACATGGTTAAGAACAAGGACTCTGCAGCCAAACTAAGTACCAAGGTTAGAAACCTGGCTTCAATATTTTGCTGTTGCTGTTGTTCAGGCGCTCAGTCGTGTCCAACTCCCATGGACTGCAGCACATCAGGCTGCCCTGTCCATCACCATCTCCTGGAGCTTGCTCAAACTCACGTCCATCGAATCAGTGATGCCATCCAACCATCTCATCCTCTGTCGTCCCCTTCTCCTGCTTCAATTTCTCCCAGCATCAGGGTCTTTTATAACGAGTTAGCTCTTCACATCAGGTGGTCAAAGTATTGGAGCTTCAGCATCAGTCCATCCAATGAGTATTCAGGACTGATTTCCTTTAGGATTGACTGGTTTGATCTCCTTGCAGTCCAAGGGACTCCCAAGAGTTTTCTCCAATACCATAGTTCAAAAGCATTCTTAGGCGCTCAGCCTTCTTTATGGTCCAACTCTCTTATTTGCACGTAACTACCGTATAGCTTTGACTATACAGACCTTTGTTGGCAAAGTAATCTCTCTGCTTTCTAATATGCTTTCTAGGTTTGCTCCTTTCTTCCAAGGAGCAAGCATCTTTTAATATCATGGCTGCAAGTCACCATCTGCAGTGATTTTGGAGCCCAAGAAAATAAAGTCTGGGCCAAGTGGCTTAACCTCCTTGGTACCAAATATGTAAAATAGAATAATTACATGTATCTGAATGGGGAGACTCAAAGGAATCACTGTAGGTATAGCACTTAGAATGTGTGTGCATATGTGTGCTCAATTGTGTAGACTCTTTGCAAACCCATGGGCTTTAGCCTGCAAGGCTCCTCTATCTACGGAGTTTTCCAGGCAAGAATACTGGAGCAGGTTGCCACTTCCTACTTCAGGGGACTCTACAGACCAGGGATGGAATTCATGTCTCTTGCATTAGCAGGCAGATTCCTTACCACTGTGCCATCTGGGATTCAATTCAGTTTAGTCACTCAGTCGTGTTTGACATCACCAACTCCTGGAGCTTGCTCAAACTCACGTCCATCGAGTCGGTGATGCCATCCAACCATCTCATCCTCTGTTGTCCCCTTCTCCTCCCACCTCCAGTCTTTCCCAGCATCAGGGTCTTTTCAAATGAATCAGTTCTTCACATCAAGTGGCCAAAGTACTGGACCTTCACCTTCAGCATAAGCCTTTCCAATAATATACAGGACTGATTTCCTTTAGGACTGACTGGTTTGACCAGCCCAAGGGACTCTCAAGAGTCTTTTCCAAACCACAGTTCAAAAGCATCAATTCTTCGGCACTCAGCTATCTTTAAGTTTCCCTGGTGGCTCAGACGGTAAAGTGTCGGCCTACAATGAGGGAGACCCAGGTTTGATCCCTGGGTTGGGAAGATCCCCTGGAGAAGAAAATGGCAACTCACTCCAGTACTCTTGCCTGGAAAATCCCATGGATGGAGGAGCCTGGTAGGCTACAGTCCACAGGGTCACATAGAGTCCGACACAACTGAACCACTTTCACTTTCTGCTGTCTTTATAGTCCAACTCTCACATCGATCCATGAATACTGGAAAAACCAAAGCTTTGACTATACAGACCTTTGTTGGCAAAGAAACCTCTCTGCTTTTTATACACTTCTAGGTTGGTCATAACCTTTTTTCCAAGGAGCAAGTGTCTTTTAATTTTGTGGTTGCAGTTACCATCCAGTGTTTGGAGCTCAAGAAAATAAATTCTGTCACTGTTTCCACTGTTTCTCCATCTATTTCCCATGAATTGATGGGAACAGATGCCATGATCTTAGTTTTTTGAATGTTGAGTTTTAAGCCAAATCTTTCCTCTACTCTTTCACTTTCATCAAGAAGTTCTTTAGTTCTTCATTTTCTGCCATAAGGGTGGTGTCATCTGCAGATCTGAGGTTATTGATATTTCTCCCAGCAATCTTGACTCCACTCTGTGCTTCATCCAGCCAGGCATTCCCCATGGTGTACTCTGCATATAAGTTAAATAAGCAGGGTGACTATATACAACCTTGACGTACTCCCTTCCCAGTTTGGAACTAATCTGTTGCTCCATGTCCAGTTCTAACTATTGCTTCTTGACCTGCATATAGATTTCTCAGGAGGCAAGTCAGGTGGTCTGGTATTCCCATCTCTTTCAGAATTTTCCAGATTATTGTGATCCACAGAGTCAAAGGCTTTTGTGTGGTCAATAAAGTTGTGGTTGCAGTTACCATCCAGTGTTTGGAGCTCAAGAAAATAAATTCTGTCACTGTTTCCACTGTTTCTCCATCTATTTCCCATGAATTGATGGGAACAGATGCCATGATCTTAGTTTTTTGAATGTTGAGTTTTAAGCCAAATCTTTCCTCTACTCTTTCACTTTCATCAAGAAGTTCTTTAGTTCTTCATTTTCTGCCATAAGGGTGGTGTCATCTGCAGATCTGAGGTTATTGATATTTCTCCCAGCAATCTTGACTCCACTCTGTGCTTCATCCAGCCAGGCATTCCCCATGGTGTACTCTGCATATAAGTTAAATAAGCAGGGTGACTATATACAACCTTGACGTACTCCCTTCCCAGTTTGGAACTAATCTGTTGCTCCATGTCCAGTTCTAACTATTGCTTCTTGACCTGCATATAGATTTCTCAGGAGGCAAGTCAGGTGGTCTGGTATTCCCATCTCTTTCAGAATTTTCCAGATTATTGTGATCCACAGAGTCAAAGGCTTTTGTGTGGTCAATAAAGCAGAAGTAGATGTTTTTCTGGAACTCTCTTGCTTTTTCAATCATCTAACAGATGGTGGCAATTTGATCTCTGGTTTTGGGCCTTTTCTAAAACCAGCTTGAACATCTGGAAGTTCACGGTTCATGTACTGTTGAAGCCTGGCTTGGAGAATTCTGAGCATTAGTTTGCTAGTGTGTGAGATGAGTGCAACTGTCCGGCAGTTTGAGCATTCTTTGGCATTGCCTTTCTTAGGAATTGGAATGAAAACTGACCTTTTCCAGTCCTGTGGCCACTGCTGCATTTTCCAAATTTGCAGGCATTTTGAGTGCAGCACTTTCATAGCATCAGCTTTTAGGACCTGAAATAGCACAACTGGAATTCTATCACCTCCACTAATTCTGTTTGTAGTGATGCTTTCTAAGGCCCACTTGACTTCACATTCCAGGATGTCTGGCTCTAGTGAGTGATCACACCATGGTGTGAAGATCTTTTTTGTACAGTTCTTCTGTGTATTCCTGCCACTTCTTCTTAATATCTTCTGCTTTTGTTAAGTCCACATCATTTCTGTTCTTTATTGTGCCCATCTTTGTATGAATGTTCCCCTGGTATCTCTAATTTTCTTGAAGAGCTCTCTAGTCATTCCCTTTCTATTGTTTTCCTCTATTTCTTTGCAGTGATCACTGAGGAAGGCTTTCTTATGTATCCTTGCTATTCTGTGAAACTCTCCATTCAGATGGCATATCTTTCCTTTTCTCCTTTGCCTTTCTATTCCCTTCTTTTCTCAGCTATTTGTAAGGCCTCCTCAGACAACCTTTTTGCCTTTTTGCATTTCTTTTTCTTGGGGATGGTCTTGATCCCTGTCTTCTATACAATGTCCATAGTTCTTCAAGCACTCTAATCCCTTGAATCTATTTGTCACTTCCACTGTATAATCATAGGGATTTGATTTTGGTCATACCTGAATGATCTAGCAGTTTCCCTACTTTATTCAAAATACATCTGAATTTTGCAATAAGGAGGTCATGACGTGAGTCACAGTCAGCTCCTGGTCTTGTTTTTGCTGCCTATATAGCGCTTCTCCATCTTTGGCTGCAAAGAATATAATCATTCTGATTTTGGTATTGACCACTTGGAGATGTCTATGTGTAGAGTCATCTCTTGTGTTACTGGAAGGGGGGGTTTGCTACAACCACTGCATTCTCTCCGAAAAACTCTGTTAGCCTTTGTCTGGCTTCATTTTGTATTCCAAGGCCAAATTTGCCTATTACTCCAGGTTCTCTCTTGACTTACTACTTTTGCATTCCAGTCCCCTATGAAGAAAAGGACATCTTTTTTGGGTGTTAGTTCTAGGCAGTCTTGTAGGTCTTCATTGAACTGTTCAACTTCAGGTTCTTCAGCATTAGTGGTTGGGACATAGACTTGGATTACTGTGATACTGAGTGGTTTGCTTTGGAAACAAACAAGAGACCAATCTGTTGCTTTGAGATTGCACCCAAGGGCTGCATTTCAGCCTGCTCTGTTGACTGTGAGGGCCACTCCATTTCTTCTAAGGATTCTTGCCCACAGTAGTAGATTCAATGGTGATCTGAATTAAATTCGCCCATTCCCATCCATTATAGTTCACTGATTCCTAAAATGTCGATGTTCACTCTTGCCATTTCCTGCTTGACCACTTCCAACTTACCTTGATTCATGGACTGCACATTCCAGGCTCCTATGCAATACTGTTCTTTACAGAACTTGACTTCACTTCCATCACCAGTCACATCCACAACTGGGCACTGTTTTCACTTTGGCTAAGCGAAGAAGAACTAAAGAGCCTCTTGATGAAAGTGAAAGAGAGTGAAAAAGTTGGCTTAAAACTCAACATTCAGAAAACTAAGATCATGGCATCTGGTCCCATCACTTCATGGGAAATAGATGGGCCAACAGTGGAAACAGTGACAGACTTTATTTCTATGGGCTCCAAAATCAGTGCAGATGGTGACTGCAGCCATGAAATTAAGACTCTTGCTCCTTGGAAGAAAAATTATGACCAACCTAGACAGCATATTAAAAAGCAGAGACATTACTTTGCCAAAAAGGTCCATCTAGTCAAAGCTATGGTTTTTTCAGTAGTCATGTATGAATGTGAGAGTTGGACTATAAAGAAAGCTGAGTGCCAAAGAACTGATGCTTTTGAACTGTGGTGTTGGAGAAGGCCCCTGATAGTCCCTTGGACTGCAAAGAGATCCAACCAGTCCATCCTAAAGGAAGTCAGTCCTGAATATTCATTGGAAGGACTGATGCTGAAGCCAAAACTCCAGTACTTTGGCCACCTGATGTGAAGAGCTGACTTGTTTGAAAAGACCTGATGCTGGGAAAGATTGAAGGTGGGAGGAAAAGGGGATGACAGAGGATGAGATGGCTGGATGGCATCACTGACTCTGTAGACATGAGTTTGAGCAGTAATCTGTGGGAGCTGGTGATGTACAGGGAAGCCTGGTATGCTGCAGTTCAAGGAGTGCAAAGAGTTGAACACAACTGAGTGACTGAACTGAACTGAACTGTTCTTCATTCTTTCTGGAGCTACTTCTCCACTCTTCTTCAGTAGCATATTGGGCACCTATAGACCTAAGGAGTTCATCTTTCAGTGTTATACCTTTTTGCCTTTTCATACTATTCATGGGGTTCTCAAGGCAAGAATACTGAATTGGTTTGTCCTTCCCTTCTCCAGCGGACGTTTTGTCAGAATTGATTTGGGGGGGGGGTAGATTTTTATCAGTGAAATATGAAAATCTCTCTTACTAAAATTTCTGGGCTAGTGGGAACAATCATGAAATACGAAAGATTTCATATTTCACTAATAAAAATCTACCAAAAAACTCATGACATGTATTTAGTTTTATGAATGGTCTTATAATAATCTTAAAGATAGCAAAAGAAATAAAACAATTTAAATAAACTATAGTAAATTCACATATTATTATGACAGTGAACATTTATTAAGTGCCAAGAATTGTTTTTAATACACGGTCTCATTTAATAGACTGCTTTGATGGCTCACTGGGCAAAGAATCTGCCTGCAGCACAGGAGATAGAGGAGACATGGGCTGGATCCCCGGGTTGGGGTGATCCCCCGAAGGAAATGCTAACAGACTCCATATTCCTTGCCTGAAAAAGCCCATGTACAGAAGAGCCTGGTAGGCTACAGTCCAAAGGGTCGCAATGAGTAGGGCATAACTGAGCAATTAAGCATGCGTGTGTGCACACACACACCTACACCTCATTTATTACTTACAGCAACCCCAGGACATAGGTAAGAATTAGATAAGAATGCTATCTTCATTTCCAGATGAGGAAATTGAAACCCAGAGTAGCAACTTGCTCAAGATCACACAGCTAGTGAGTATCTAGAGCCAGGATTTCTACCTGGGCAGTTTAACACAGTCAATTTGTGGGGCTACTAAATTGTACTACAGAAGAATAAGGACAGAAACAATATATTAAAACAGGAAAAATCAGATATCAAAACAACAGACACAGTTGACCCTTCTTTTATTTAATGCATTTAAAAAATGGAATAGATCTGGGTACCTCTGAGAGACGACATTACAGCGGATGATCACCTTCTTTACATTTTTCTGTATTTTCCACATTTTGCATTACAAGGTAAATTTTTTTAAAGTGAGGTTCTTAAAAGAAGTAAAAAGGTAGTGACAATCTCAAACACTCCAGAAAGCACCAGTAATTTAAAAAAGCATGGAAGAAGCTGTTAAATTTGCTAAATGGGTCGCTGAAAAATTCAAGGGAAGTGGTGCAGGCAAAATGGCAATGGAAAGGAAGAAGTCTGTTTAAAAAAAGTGACAGAAGCTGTTCAGGTTAGACTATCATTTTGAGAAGTTCAGAGATAAGAAGAAGAATGGTATATAGCTTCAAGGTAATAACACTGTCAAGGGAAGATTTTGCTGGTGTATCTTCAGTTTCAAGGAAATTTGATCAGGATTTTAATCTAATTGGAAATAGTCTGTGAAGGGTGGATGCCAAAATAGACAAGGGATAGGAGGTCTCAGAGGACAAAGATTTATTTACCTTTCTAAAAGGGGAAACTTCTTATGAGACAGGAGAGGAGAGAAAGAGGAGAGGAGATCTCATAAAAGTATCTCTGAGGTCAGGAGAAGAAATTTACAGAACTTGCATTTGGTACCTTCAAGCCCTCCAAGAAACAGAGTGAAGTCATTTTCAATAACTGAAAAGGTGGGGATTAGGCATAGGGAGAGAAGTAAGGAGCAGCAGGGAAAAAAACCCACTGGAAAGCAATTGGGTTTACTAATTTTCTAGAACAAGCAGAAATGATCTACCTAATTATCACAAGACCATAAAAGAAAGTACTGAAAAAAAATAATACAATAATTTCTTCACAGTTAGGAGGCACATTAAACCACACCATTCAAAATGAGAATCTGTGGTATACCTAGAGACAACACTGCCTCCAGCTTTTGTTTTAACCAATGGATTCACAATGTTATTTCAGTATAATAAATGTAAAATTACTAACAAGATATTTTATTTTTTCATAGATAAAACTTCCAAACTTAACATATACTTTACAATTAAAGCACATCTCAAACAGGACCAGCCATATGTTAAGCGCTCAGTAGCTACACGTGGCTCAGTTCAGTTCAGTCGCTCAGTCGTGTCCAACTCTTTGCGGCCCCATGAATCGCAGCACGCCAGGCCTCCTGTCCATCACCAACTCCCGGAGTTCACTCAGACTCATGTCCATCAAGTCTGTGATGCCATCCAGCCATCTCATCCTCTGTCGTCCCTTTCTCCTCCTGCCCCCACTCCCTCCCAGCATCAGAGTGTTTTCCAATGAGTCAACTCTTCACGTGAGGTGGCCAAAGTACTGGAGTTTCAGCTTCACCATCATTCCTTCCAAAGAACACCCAGGGCTGATCTCCTTTAGAATGGACTAGTTGGATCTCCTTGCAGTCCAAGGGACTCTCAAGAGTCTTCTCCAACACCACAGTTCAAAAGCATCAATTCTTCGGCACTCAGCTTTCTTCACAGTCCAACTCTCACATCCATACATGACCACTGGAAAAACCATAGCCTTGACTAGATAGACCTCTGTTGGCAAAGTAATGTCTCTGCTTTTGAATATGCTATCTAGGTTGGTCATAACTTTTCTCCCAAGGAGTAAGCTAGTGGCTACCATATTCGAATAGTACAGTCTAAGTTATGCTGTGAAACAAATAATTCCAAAATTTCAATGACTCAGCACAACAAAGTCTACTTCTGTTTCACGTAAAATGTCCAACATAGGAAGCTGGATCTATTTCACAGTCAGCCAAGGAGGCAGGCTGATCATTGTTCTTATATTAAATGAAAGACATGGCTAGATATTTACTTCCAGATAGAGAGAGGCCAGAGACTCTCTCATGGACTTTTCACTATGTCAATATAGAAATAACACACTTCCCCTCAAAGTCCACTGGCCAGAATCAGTCACAGGATACCACCTAACTTCAAGGAAACAAAGGAATTAAATGTTCCCATATGCCTGAAATGAAAGGAGAACGAGAAGTAAAAAGCACTAAGAAGTCATTACCACAGGCATTTAGCTGTGAGGACAAGTGTTGGACAGATAACCTAACCCCTAGATTCTAGGGTATAACTGTTTCTTATGAAGATTTTTAAACCTGTTTTTAAGCCTGAACTCTCACTACAATGTTATATAAAACCGATGCCTGCAATTCTGGGATCCTGACAAAGATGGAAAATGGTTATCTTGTTAACATGAACCTCTACAAGCCAAAGAGCAAATAAATACTCACTGGAAAGAACAGTAGGCAAATCTGAAAATACAAGTAAAACTGGAGACAGTGGGAGAGTTGATAAATCCAACTGTAGATGACAGCAAAGGAGCTATACTGCATAAAGTTTGAGGATGATACGGTAGACACATCTCTCTGAACTTGCAGGACAAAGCCTCACAATGAAAGGAAAGTGCTGAGAGCGAACACAAATTGAAAAGAAAAAGTACAAAAGAAACAACACAAAGAGAAGGCTCCCATAAAAGGGATGAAAAGAGAACCAGGAGATTTCAGAAGGCAATTAACCAATTTCTCAAACATAATAAAAAACAATTCTATCAAGTCAAAAATGCTGTCCTGAATCACTATATGCCTTCTAAAAAATTCAGGAAAACTGACTGCAAAATGACCCATGTGTCATTTTGTGTCCAGGGTCAAATCTCCTACAAGTTATTAGAAAAAAAAAAAAAAGAGAACAAAATGATACCCCTACAGACAACTAAAGCATATCAGGAGAGCAGGAACACAAAAGTAATAAAAAACATAGACTACTAAAAGGCTAAAATGATAAAATCATAAGGCATGAAACTACATTAGAACTAGAGAAACTCAGAAAGGAGAACATGACTCAAAGAAACCGAATTAAATTTTTTTAAATTTTATACAAACTACTATATGTAAAATAAACAACAAGGTCTTACTGTATAGCATAGGGAACTATATTCAATATCTTGTAATAAAATATAATGGTAAATCTGAAAAAGAATATACATGCTACACACACACACACACACCACACACACACACCATTGTTGCTGTTGTTTAGTCGCTCAGCCATGTCTGACTCTTTTGTGATCCCATACAACTGAATCACTTTGTTATACACCAGAAACCTACCCAATACTGTGAATCAACTATACTTCAATAAAACTAAATTTTTTTAATAAAAAATTTTATGTTATTAAGTTTTTATAAATACTAAAAACAGAGGAACATATGCGTGAATAAACACAACACGTAATGCCACTAAAAAGGAAAAGAAAATGAAAAGGAATCTAATTTTTTAAAAAGTCACAAAAAGGGAATTAAATACTAAAAACTATACTAAAATACAAAAAAGTAATTGAAGAAAATTTTCCAAAATAAAATTTGAAACTGTATGTTCAAGGTATACAATGCATACTAGAGAATACTGACACAAAATAATCAACACCAAGACATATTTTGTTAAAATTATTAGATATTTAAAAGAAAAAAAGGTACTATTTGAGCATCTAGGCCAAAATGTCAAATAATTTAAAAGAAAACCACATTACTAATAGACTTTTTTTTCCTACAAGCAACACTTTATGCCAAGAAAAGGTAAAATGTTCAGGGAAAGAAAATTAGAGCCAAGAATTTTATAGCCAGTTAAACTAATTTTCAAGTATAAACAATATATATTATCATCATATAAAAACCCAGGGAATTCTGTTCTCAAGAGTCTAGAGAAATCCAGAGAATGAGCTTCAAAGAATTAACAAGATTAGAGGAATATTAACATGAGGACTGGAAGTAGGCATTAATTGTTACTTGTAAACTAAATGAAGATGAAAAGGAAAAAAAGAGTGGTATATAACACTAATAGCTATATGACCTGATAATATATATACAGCGTAACTAACTATACAATAGAAATGGAGGGTGGTATATAACAGTAATAGCTATATGACCTGACAATATATATACAGCATAACTAGCTATACGATAGAAATGGAGGGTGGTATATGACAGTAATAGCTATATGACCTGACAATATATATACAGCATAACTAGCATACGATAGAAATGGAAAGCATATGAAAACATTGTTTTTAACTCTTTTCAGAAACACTGTTGATCAAAGTATAAGTTTTATTATTGTGAAGCTGTCAGATATATAACAGGTGATGAAATAAATGAGTAATTATGGAATACTCTTACTACGCTTGTAACACTGAAAACCAGAATCCCCAGTTTCTATTTCTTGCATGATCCACTGAAAAGACCTGGACGTACAGAATAGTAAGCAGCAACGAGCACCCCTGGAGTCCAGAAGGTGACTGTGAAGTTTCATTTCCCAATGAAAGAAACCAGGCTTCATGGAGATAGTCCATGTTTGAGGCAGAAAATTTAAAAGATGTTCTTGGAATGTCTTATTTTAAAAGGTAAAGAAGCAAATCAGCAACTATCTGAGTCGTGTCAAAAGGGCTCCGGAGCCAACCTGAAGAAGACTCCTAATGGCCAAAGACGGGACAGCTGAGTCTAAGCATCGCAATGGACAGGATCCCATCAAATCTGTTTAGAGCCACTGAGTTCCTAATAATAGAAAGAATGGGAGGTGGGGGGGGGGGGAGGAATCACCTTCAGAGAAGACAGGAAGGTAACTCAGTATTTTAAAAACTGTTTTGAGTGACCCAGTCATGGGGGACTCCCATCTTTGTGAATTTTTTAACCTCCCGCTCTACCAGGTCATCACAGTGAACAGTGGAGGAAGATGTGATTAAACCAGGGGACAGGAAAAATAGCATTGTGAAATACACCAGAGCATTCTGTATCTTCTTAACAAGACTTGCCTTTCAAGAAAAACTATTCGATCAGAGTTGAAACTTGGGTTTCTTCAGAGTCTAGTGAGCCAAGAAGGGAAATAGC
The DNA here is from genome assembly GCA_006408695.1 of Aepyceros melampus. NCBI lineage: Eukaryota > Metazoa > Chordata > Mammalia > Artiodactyla > Bovidae > Aepyceros > Aepyceros melampus. The sequence continues at coordinate 267,012 of SJXQ01007064.1, forward strand.
AAATTCTAGCCCCGTCTAGCCTTCCGTCTCAGGGAAAGGGAAAATAAAATTAAATTATAAAACAACTAAGAAACACTTGTGAAGTTCAAAGTCCAAAGACAAAAGCTCACTAGAAAAGTGAGATCTACAGTCCAGAAGCACAGGATCACTGCGAGAGAGACCTAACCAGGAACACTTCTGCACCCCACACCTTAACACCACAGTTGCTGTTTAGCCACTAAGTCATATCTGACTTTTTGGGACCCAACTGATTGTAGCATGCCAGGCTCCTCGGTCCTCCACTATCTCCCAGAATTTGCTCAAGTTCATGTCCACTGAGTCAGTGGTGCTACCTAATCATCGCATCCTCTGTCCTCCCTTCTCCTTTTGCCTTCAATCTTTCCCAGCATCAGGGTCTTTTCCAATGAGATGGTTCCTTGCATCAGGCAGCCAAAGCATTAGAGCTTCAGCTTAGCATCAGCCCTCCCAGTGAATATTCAGGGTTGGATTAACTGGTCTGTTCTCCCTGCAGTCCAAGGAACTCTCAAGAGTCTTCTCCATCACTACAATTCAAAAGCATCAATTCTTTGGCACTCTGCATTCTTCATGGTCCAACTCTCACATCCATATGTGACAACCGGAAAAACCACAGCTTTGACTATACAAACCTTTGTTGGCAAATACTAACGCCCTACTTACAGCAATTCCTTTTACCCAGTATATGATATGTGGTTTAGCAAGAAAAAAATTACAAGGCACACTAAAGGCAAAAAACAGTGAAGAGGCAGAGTGAACATCAGAAACCAGGCTCATACAGCAGAGATGACAGGATTGTTAGATGGGAATTTAAAACAACTATTCTCAATAATACGCTACGGGCTCTGATGGGCAGAGTAAACAGTGTGCAGGAAGGTATCTCACATAAGCAGAGAGAGAAATTCCAAGAACGAAGCAAGATGAAATACTAGAAACCAACAGCCCCATAACAAAAATGAACAGTGCTTTGGTTGAACTCATTAGTAGACTAGACATGGCTGAGAGAAGCACTTCTGAGCTTGCGGATAACGTCAGGAAAAATCTCCAGAACTGAAACGTAAACAAACAATCCTCCCCAAAAAACCAGACCAAAAAATAACAGAATATCAGAGAACTGTGGAACAACTATAAAAGATGCGACATATGCATAAAAGGAATACAAGAAGGAGAAGAAAAGCAAAAAAGAAAGGAGCAGGAAACGCCCAAACACCAAAGACTGAAAATTTCTCCAAATTAGTATCAGACACCAGACCACAGGCCCAGGAAGTTAAAGAGCACCAAGCAGCGCAAGGAACCGGAAACTGTATCTATACACATCACTTCCAAACCACAGGAAACAGAGTACTAAGGAGAAACCTTGAAGGAAAATAGAAGACAAAAACAATTACCTATAGACACGCAAAGGTGAGAATCACACTGGCCTTCACAGAAGCCATGCAGCCAAGAAGAGAGAGCAATGGGATATTTAAAACGTCAAAAGAAGGAAAAAAAATGAAAGAAAACCTAGAGCTCCATACCCTTGCATGGAATATTCACTATAGCAGGCCACATTCTGGGGCATACCTTGACAAATTTAAAAGAAGAGAAATCATACAATTATCTCTTCTCAGACTATCAAGGAATTAAACTAGAATTGAAAACAGAAAGATACTTGAAAAAAATCTCAAAATACTTGGAGATTTAAACAATGCACTTCTAAATAGGAAATGAGTCAAAGAAGGATTCTCAAGGGACATTTAAGAATAATTTCAACTAAGTGAAATGAAAGTACACATTTTCAAAAATAGATGGGATGCAAGTTATAAATTTCTGTGGACACTGTCGTCAATTGACAGAGGGCTCTAAGAAACACCTGGCAAAGCTCTAGGGGCCACAATGCACTTTACTCACTCATAAGGAGAGGCACACTTTGCTTCATCATCACAATCTGCAATCAGAAAAATGCAGTGACACAGTCCTTGAAGAAATGTCAACGTTTTTTTCAGTCGAATGCTAACAAAATAAAATGCAAATGACTGGTGAGAAATAATTTATCTGCATTAACCCACAGAATACAGAAGACATTGTTTGTTTCTTTGTTTTGTTGGTGAAATACCAGTAAACTTACTTTGGCTTATGCCTATTCAACTGAAGTGTAAATGAATTTGTGAATGTCACCCAGGACCAATGAAAATTACTAATGCCCATATCTTGGTTTTGTATGTTGTTTCTCCATTAAGAGAAACCTAGCCCCCTGAGACACACAGATAAGGGCACAGAAGGTCTAACATGAGCCTGGAACATTAGTACGTCAGAAAGGAAAGAAGAGCACACAGAAACGATAAGGCCACATCCAAAAGACACCAGAGCCAGGGTGAAGGGGCTCCCAATTCCAGAACCTGGAACAACACAAACATCAAAAACACAAAGGCTGCAGATGGACGGATGAAGAGGATGTGGTACATATACACAATGGAATACTACTCAAGCCATAAAAAAGAACAAAATTTTGCCATTCGTAGCAACATGTATGACATGGAGGGTCATATCATTATGTGAAATGAAATAAGTCAGATAGAGAAAGACAAATACTATATGATATCACTTTTTGTGGAATCTAAAAACATACAACAAACTAGTGAATATGACAAAAAAAGAAGACGACTCACAGATAGAGAGAGCAAACCAGTAGTTATCAGCGGAGCTGGGGTAGGGGGGCAGCATAGGGGTGGGAGAGTGGGAGCTACAAACTAGGGGGCGTAAGATAAACTCAAGGATGCACTGCACAACACTGAAAACAGAGCCAATATTTTTTACTAACTCTAAGTGAACAGTTAACTTTAAATTTTCATTAAATTAAAAAAAATTAAATACAAGTAACAACAAAAGAACGTTAAGAGCTGTAACGGATTATAACCCACTGAATGAAGTAGAAGTCCATTAGTCCATACTGATATAGCTAGACAGATAAAGGCATAAGACTGTAAGGTTCTTACAGTATAATGCAGAATGATTGCTATTATTGATGCTTAGTCACTCAGTCATGTCTGACTTTTTTGTGACCCCATGGACTGGCAAGAATACTGGAATGGGTTGCCATTTCCTCCCAGGGGATCTTCCCAACCCAGGGATCAAACCCATGTCTCCTACATTCCAGACAGATTCTTTACTGCTGAGCCACAGGGAAGCCGTGCAAAATGATTACTGTCCAGTAAGTGATGAAACTGGAAAACGTCCATAAACTATCAACAGCAAAGACCAGTTACCTCTAGAGCGGGAGTAGAGAATTTCATGGGAAGTAAGAAACTTGCATGGTATTCAAGTATCTCCCCACAGTTTGTTTATTTGTTGTAAAGAGGGAAATACAACGTTTTGACCAGGTGATTAAAACCAACATTACTAATGACAAGTAAGGTCAGATATATCATGCTTCTGAATGTGGCAACCTGAGAAAAGAAACATTGTCATTTATGTAGAATTCCAGCCAGAGACGCATCGCCTAAATCTAATAATGAGAAAATGTCAAGCCAACTCCAAATCGAGGAATACTGTATAAAATAACTGGCCACGTTCTCAAAAATTTACTGTCACAGAAGACAAAGGACAACTAAGGAACTGTTCTAGGTTAAAAAAGACATGACGACAAAAACAATATGTGATCCCAGACCGAATCCTCTACTACAGGGAGGGGAGAGAAAGTCTAAAATTAAAGACTTGAGATAGCAGTAACAGACACAAGTGTAACAGATTCAAGTATTGTATCAAGCTAAATTTCCTGAATTCCATAACCTAAGTGTGAACATATGAGAATATCACTATTTTTAGAAAATAGAAACTAAAATAGTAAGGGTAAAATATACACAACTTCACTCTCTCAACAAGTGTACATGTAGATTAGGTAAAAGAAGGAAGCAGAGAACCAGAGAACAGTGCAAATGTGGGAAAACTGGAAACTTGACGACTCTACGTAAATGGCATACAGGAGTTCTACTGTGCTGTTCGCATCTTTTCTAAGAAGCAATTTCAAAATAAAAAGTAAAAACATAAACGTATTAAGTTTACATGTTATAATTCTAACCTCCAGTAACTCAGAATATGACCTGGTTTGGAGATACTGTCTTTACCGAGGTCATCACTTAAAATAAGGTCATTAGAGTGGACCTGAATCCAGTATGATTTGTATCCTTATAAAGGGGGAACATTTATATAAAACATGTGAAGAGAGACAAGGAGAAGACGGCCATCTACAACCCAATGAATGCTGAGGCTACAAGAAGTCAGGCAAGAGCCCTAGAGAAGATCCTTCCCTAGCGCCTCAGAGGGTTCACGGATCAAGTAACAGCTTGATTTTGGCTGGTTGGCCTCCAGAGCTGGGAGCAAATAATTCTCTGTTATCCTAAGCAGAAACAAACAAAAGAATTAAAATAGTAAAACAAACAAAACCCACCTACAGGACATAAGGCTAATATATTTTCACAGACATCTGAGATATACTCTCACCAAATAAAGATGTTTAAAGAACACAAATGTTTGAATTATTCACTACTATTCACCAAATAAAGACTGAAGAAATCATGAAACATTCATCCTGCACTGTAAAAAAAATCATGTGATATAAAAAACTAGCCAAACTCAATGTACCACCCTAAAAGTGCTTTTAATGTAACTAAACTGCAAGTAAAGTTGATTTAACAAAGTTATCTTTATTTAAAGATAAATTGTTTAAAAATTTCCCATTAGAATTAATGAAAAATTAGTAAAACTAAGAGTTGAACATATGAATAGCTTAAACGTACATCTTTTTCATATATTAACAAAAGCTTACAAAATGAAAAAATAATCTTTCACATCACCTAAAAATAAAGAAGACTAATAAAGAGTGTATCATTTTATGAGTTAGAAAACTACAGACTGTACAGATATCAGTTCTACCCAAATCTATCAATAAATGTTAACATGGTTTTGAATGGAATCAGACAGAAAGGACTCTAAAGACATTTGGAAAAATAAACTGTGGAGTATCCTAACTTCTGGAAAAGTAACAAATAAGGATTTGTCTTACCAAGTATTAAATTATACTGAAAGCTACATCAATATAAAAGAAGACATGAAAAAGCTGGCTTGAAACTCAACATTCAAAAAACAAAGATCATGGCAACTGGTCCCATCACTTCTGGCAAACAAATGAGGAAACAATGGAAACAGAGACAGACTTTATTTTCTTGGGCTCCAAAAAAAAAAGAATCACTGCAGATGGTAACTGCAGTCATGAAATTAAAAAATGTTACTTCTTGGAAGAAGAGCTATGACAAACGTAGGCAGCGTCTTAAAAAGCAGAGACGTTACTTTGTCGACAAAGGTCCACATGGTCTTACAAGTACTGCACACTGATTGAGCCACTGGAGCTACTAAGGAGCTACTAACCAAAGCTTTGGTTTTTCCGGTAGTCGTGTATGGATGTGAGAGTTGGGACTATAAAGAAAGCTAAGTGCCAAAGAGTTGATTCCTTTGAACTGAGGTGTTGGAGAAGATTCTTGAGAGCCCCCTGGACAGCAAAGACATCCAACCAGTCCATTCTAAAGGAAATCAGTCCTGAATATTCATTTCAAGGACTGCCACTGAAGCTGAAACCCCAATACTTTGGCCACCTAATGTGAAGAGCAGACTCAGAAGAGACTCTGATGCAGGGAAAGATTGAAGACAGGAGAAGCAGACGACAGAGGATGAGATGGTTGGATGGCATCACCGACTCAATGGACATGAGTTTGAGCAAGCTCCAGGAGTTGGTGATGGACAAGGAAGCCTGGTGTGCTGCAGTCCATGGGGTTGCAAGAGTCAGACACGGCTGAGCAACTGAATTGAATAAAAGTAGCATTTGAAATGGATAAGGGTGTTGAGAAAATCTGCTGACCATTTGGGGGGAAACTAAATTGGATCCTTTTACCTCATACAACAAAATTAATTCCAGAAAAATGAAAGGGTAAGATGTAAAATGTGAAACTATAGAAGAACTTGAAAATATTGCAATGGGGAAGGAATTTCTAAATTTGATATCAAAAGCAGAAACCATAAAGAAAATGGCTGGTATAAATTCTTATTGAAGATAACACTGAATATATATTTTTTGTTTTATGTAGCCATCTTAGTAAGTCTATAACATTATTATAATTATTATTATGCTTCGAGAGTTATGGCTAGGGCAGTAAGATCAGAAGTTATTCTACCCATACGATTTCATCTTAAAGAGAACAATTTTCTAATGTGATTGGACAACTGGCTTTTTCTATAACAATTAAGAGGTTATCTAGTAAGAATAAGTACTTAACTGCTTTTTTCCCCCACATTTCTGTGTTTATTATCTTCAGTTAAAATGGAAATTATCTAAAATGTGGGCCACTTACTATAATTTGGCATCAAGTTATTAAAATGGTTGCTAAGTTTTTTAAATTGATCAAAGTTAATATTCCAGGTGAAGGAATAATTACCTACAAGGCCTTTTTTTTTCCTTCAGACCCAGCTGGATATGAATGCTCACTCGCACCTCAGTTTACGTTATGAGCAAATATTCATGCTGCAGGGGAAACGCTTATTTAAATATGACAGTCAATGTCAAGTTCCTAGATTCTCCTCCCTTCCCTTTATACTACACTCATTCAAACATCCGGAGAAGGTACTGGCACCCCACTGCAGTACTCTAGCCTGGAAAATCCCATGGATGGAGGAGCCTGTCGGTAAGAGTTGGACACGACTGAGTGACTTTACTTTCACTTTTCACTTTCATGCATTGGAGAAGAAATGGCAACCCACTCCAGTGTTCTTGCCTGGAGAATCCCAGGGACGGGGGAGCCTGGTGGGCTGCCGTCTATGGGGTCGCACAGAGTCGACATGACTGAAGCAACTTGGCAGCAGCAGCAGCAGCATTCAGACACCTGCATTTGCAGTGTGGTGGAAAGAAGTGCATAATGGAGTGCAAATTCTTTAACATGATTATTTTCACTTTTGAAATCCTCTTTTTTGTTCTTTCACAAATTAGCCTAAAGTATCAGATAAAAAGTAGAAAACCTGGGTTATGATACTGAATTTAACATGTCTTAAGGGTTTAGATGTAAGGGCTTAAACCAGCAAGAGTTCCTTCCTCAGCCCTGGCTGAGTATACGCCTCAGTCACCATTTGGACTTCACTGCAAGACTTGGAAGGCAACAGATTCTTACTACAGCAGATAAGAGTTCATGCAGAGGAGTCAGCTGTGTCAAATACCACCGAGCAGCTGACGATGACGACAAAACATCTGGCCCGTGGAAGCCATCAATGACACTTGCACGATGGCTCTGAGACATTACTCATGGTAAAAAGGTAGATGGATGACTGAGGGAGGTTAAATAGTCAAGGGAAGGGAAGGGGGAGAAGATACAGCACGCAGACAACTCCAGGATGCACGTGGCTCCCTGGCCAAAGGCTGGAAGACGACTGTTTTCTAAGTCTACACTAAGAGATTATTTGTTGATGGAAATAAGCCAATGAAGATGCAAAGACTAAAGAAAAGAGAGGAGAAGCAGTCACAATTCTCCAAGTCTGAGCCACCAGGGAAGTAATATCAAAATGACTAGAGCAACTAGGTGATAGTTATCTCTGTGCTTATATCAACCTCAAGAGAAATAATTTAGTGTTTTTGTAATTTCTTGGTCTTATTTTTAATACACACTATTTCTATATAAACTCATATTTCCAAATTACCGCTGCTTAAAACATTCTAATTTCTTTGCTCTCTAAACACTCTAACTCAACATACATAAGAGATTTTAGGCCAAGGAAATTTCTCTTAACAATATTTAAGCTTTTTTCTCACAGTGCCATCACTAATTTTATTTTATTCTCATTTTTTAAAAACGTCCCTGTTGATGTCTGAGTTTGTTTCATTACACACCTTTTCCACAGATATTAACCACAGTTCTTACACCACGATTGTTTCAGTAGTCCTAAACTGTGACTTGACAGATACATGTAGAAATGTTCTTTATTTTCACAAAGAATTAGAAGCTTTCTTATTTTTTCTTAAAACACAAGTGGCTCTATTTTAGGTTTCCTTTTTGATAAAATCAAAAAGGCACTGTCACTTTAGGACTGGGGAGACAACACAGACTGTCAAGAGTATCCTCTCCTTCCCTCCACTGATGGTTGCAATTAGGGAACATATAAGTCCAACACAGCCTATCTTCCAGTTTTTAAAAATAAGCCAGAGAGCTGGATTTTATTTTTGCAAAACCTCCCACCTTTGTTTGCAACTAATTTAAAAAATATAGTGTAAGCTACGTGTAACATGCCTGTAAGCCAAATCTAACGGACAGGCAACAGTTTACAACTTCAAGGTTAAACAATCAGTGGTTCTGCTTTTTTTCGAATTTTTCTTGTTCTTAGGTAATTCTTCCCTCCAAAAAGGGATGTCACAAGTTTTCCTGTAATACACCCATTCAGAGATTCAAAGCATGGCTAATATTTATTTAATCGCACTGTCATTAAATATCTTTTTTACAGTATTATACCAAATTTGCATTTTAATATTGTTTGGGATGGAAAAGCAATCCATCTTTAAATTAACAATTACTCTTGTGAAGGGTCGTTTTCTTACACCTACAAGATGATTAACGTTTACAGTACACCAGTCGTGTGCCAGGCACATCACTACGCACTCACACTTGGATATTTTATTAAAACCTAAACAACCTTGTGAAGCATATTACCTCACTTCACAAACAACTCACAGCAGTTCACACACTTCTCAGTTTTTGTTTCGAATCTCAGAATCCAGGAGAACTAGCCGGTTAGGCCTGCTTTTGACAAGTACCATCAATCAAGAAAAATTACAACCATCTTAAATCACAGCAACAAAAACGCAAAGTAAAAGTGCTGAAGGAGGATAGCCTTTGAGAAAACAGCTGAACCTTAATCTCAACTCCTAATAAATTCTTCAGTTTCACTGATCTTGCAATCATTGAAATAGCTATACTTGTCTTATTTTCAAGACAAGTAAAATTGAACTCAGCTCTGTTTTTTTTTGGTTAACATGTTTCTATCCAGGGCCTCTGAAAAGACTAAAATACAAAATCAAAGTTTCTTTCATTAATTAAAGACGACTAAAACAGGACACTGGCTGCTGCCACCAAAGATGTTAGTAAGCATGTGACATAGGCAAGACCCTGTGCCAGGCCCACGGAAGGAGCCAAGGAGCCAAGCAACATTCCCTCTTCACAGCGAGCTTTGCAGTTTCTAAAAATAGAAACAGATCTTTTAAAAAATGTTTGTACAAATTATAATTTAATTACAATGATAAATGCCAAAAAAGAAAATTGAAACAGGGTGCTATGACAGCTTTAATCAGGTGTGTAACTTTAAGTAAAAAGACATTACTGGGGCGAAACCTCAATATAATTAGAGGGGTAAAAAGACAACATGAAGTGGTTCCTTCAAAAATATTACAATCAGAAGGCTTACATTAAAATGATATTATTACATAATTTTATTTATATTTCATATATGCCAGTGTTTAAGTCTCTACTTTGATGCTTTTAAAGCCATTCATTTCCCTACAAAACACACACACACAGCCTCAGTATTTAAAAAGTAAAATCCTTACCAGGATTTAAATCTAAAACTCAATCAACAAAAAATAATGTGTTCATAACATTAAAAACACTCCAAATCAATAACATTTATCAAATTATGTGGAAGAAATGGTTAAAAGGCTACTTTTATTGAGTTAAAAACTATCAATTTTTGAAGCATGGGTATTGTAACAAACTTCTCTATTGTTTTTTGCAAAAATATAAAAATAACATTGGTTAGGAAGCTACAAAAGCAAAGCACTAAAATCAGTCCGTTTTCTAGTTAAAAAAATCAGTACCATAGGAATAGATACAAAAGTTTTTAAAATATGCTTAAGAAAATTTGTCCAAAATGTCTCAGCTCTTACTAGCAATTAATGATTTTATGTAAACAACCAAAAAAAACCAGGAAATGTACAAAGTGCTCAGATACCAAAAAAAAGTCAAAACTAAAAAATATCTCATGAAATTTACCTTCATTTTCCCATTTTCTTTGAGGTCTACCTACATTCAATTTTTTAATATATAAATATATTCATTTAAGGATTTAAATAACAAGATCCTACGGACACATCTCTGTTCTCACAGGTTACTTTCAACATCTTCCTTGCTTCAAAAAGTCATAGATTTTTAAGCAATATAGGGAGCCACATGTCAACTGTTTTGGAACAAGTTCTATTTTTGAAGACATGGAAGTTTAGAAGAAAAGTCCATGATGGTGCCTGAAATGTAACACGAAGAATGAAAAATTCACAAATCCAATCAACGCAAAGAAACAGGAAAACAATAGAATGGTATTCAGAGATTCAAAGCATGGCTAATATTTATTTAATCGCACTGTCATTAAATATCTTTTTTACAGTATTATACCAAATTTGCATTTTAATATTGTTTGGGATGGAAAAGCAATCCATCTTTAAATTAACAATTACTCTTGTGAAGGGTCGTTTTCTTACACCTACAAGATGATTAACGTTTACAGTACACCAGTCGTGTGCCAGGCACATCACTACGCACTCACACTTGGATATTTTATTAAAACCTAAACAACCTTGTGAAGCATATTACCTCACTTCACAAACAACTCACAGCAGTTCACACACTTCTCAGTTTTTGTTTCGAATCTCAGAATCCAGGAGAACTAGCCGGTTAGGCCTGCTTTTGACAAGTACCATCAATCAAGAAAAATTACAACCATCTTAAATCACAGCAACAAAAACGCAAAGTAAAAGTGCTGAAGGAGGATAGCCTTTGAGAAAACAGCTGAACCTTAATCTCAACTCCTAATAAATTCTTCAGTTTCACTGATCTTGCAATCATTGAAATAGCTATACTTGTCTTATTTTCAAGACAAGTAAAATTGAACTCAGCTCTGTTTTTTTTTGGTTAACATGTTTCTATCCAGGGCCTCTGAAAAGACTAAAATACAAAATCAAAGTTTCTTTCATTAATTAAAGACGACTAAAACAGGACACTGGCTGCTGCCACCAAAGATGTTAGTAAGCATGTGACATAGGCAAGACCCTGTGCCAGGCCCACGGAAGGAGCCAAGGAGCCAAGCAACATTCCCTCTTCACAGCGAGCTTTGCAGTTTCTAAAAATAGAAACAGATCTTTTAAAAAATGTTTGTACAAATTATAATTTAATTACAATGATAAATGCCAAAAAAGAAAATTGAAACAGGGTGCTATGACAGCTTTAACTCAGGTGTTAACTTTAAGTAAAAAGACATTACTGGGGCGAAACCTCAATATAATTAGAGGGGTAAAAAGACAACATGAAGTGGTTCCTTCAAAAATATTACAATCAGAAGGCTTACATTAAAATGATATTATTACATAATTTTATTTATATTTCATATATGCCAGTGTTTAAGTCTCTACTTTGATGCTTTTAAAGCCATTCATTTCCCTACAAAACACACACACACAGCCTCAGTATTTAAAAAGTAAAATCCTTACCAGGATTTAAATCTAAAACTCAATCAACAAAAAATAATGTGTTCATAACATTAAAAACACTCCAAATCAATAACATTTATCAAATTATGTGGAAGAAATGGTTAAAAGGCTACTTTTATTGAGTTAAAAACTATCAATTTTTGAAGCATGGGTATTGTAACAAACTTCTCTATTGTTTTTTGCAAAAATATAAAAATAACATTGGTTAGGAAGCTACAAAAGCAAAGCACTAAAATCAGTCCGTTTTCTAGTTAAAAAAATCAGTACCATAGGAATAGATACAAAAGTTTTTAAAATATGCTTAAGAAAATTTGTCCAAAATGTCTCAGCTCTTACTAGCAATTAATGATTTTATGTAAACAACCAAAAAAAACCAGGAAATGTACAAAGTGCTCAGATACCAAAAAAAAGTCAAAACTAAAAAATATCTCATGAAATTTACCTTCATTTTCCCATTTTCTTTGAGGTCTACCTACATTCAATTTTTTAATATATAAATATATTCATTTAAGGATTTAAATAACAAGATCCTACGGACACATCTCTGTTCTCACAGGTTACTTTCAACATCTTCCTTGCTTCAAAAAGTCATAGATTTTTAAGCAATATAGGGAGCCACATGTCAACTGTTTTGGAACAAGTTCTATTTTTGAAGACATGGAAGTTTAGAAGAAAAGTCCATGATGGTGCCTGAAATGTAACACGAAGAATGAAAAATTCACAAATCCAATCAACGCAAAGAAACAGGAAAACAATAGAATGGGAAAGACATTCTTCAAGAAAATTAGAGATACCAAGGGAACATTTCATGCAAAGATGGGCTCGATAAAGGACAGAAATGGTATGGACCTAACAGAAGCAGAAGATATTAAGAAGAGGTGGCAAGAATACACAGAAGAACTGTACAAAAAAGATCTTCACGACTCAGATAATCATGATGGTATGATCACTCACACTCATCTAGAGCCAGACATCCTGGAATGTGAAGTCAAATAGGCCTCAGAAAGCATCACTACGAACAAAGCTAGTGGAGGTGATGGAATTTCAGTTGAGCTCTTTCAAATCCTGAAAGATGATGCTGTGAAAGTGCTGCACTCAATATGCCAGCAAATCTGGAAAACTCAGCAGTGGCCACAGGACTGGAAAAAGTCAGTTTTCATTTCAATCCCAAAGAAAGGCAATGCCAAAGAATACTCAAACTACCGCACAATTGCATTCATCTCACATGCTAGTAAAGTAATGCTCAAAATTCTGCAAGCCAGGCTTCAGCAATACGTGAACCGTGAACTTCCAGATGTTCAAGCTGGTTTTAGAAAAGACAGAGGAACCAGAGATCAAGTTGCCAACATCCGCTAGTTCATCAAAAAAGCAAGAGAGGTCCATAAAAACATCTATTTCTGCTTTACTGACTATGTCAAAGTCTTTGAGTGTGTGGATCACAATAAACTGTGGAAAATTCTGAAAGAGATGGAAATACCAGACCACCTGACCTGCCTCTTGAGAAATCTGTATGCAGGTCAGGAAGTAACAGTTAGAACTGGACATGGAACAACAAATTGGTTCCAAAGGGAAAAGGAGTACATCAAGGCTGTATACTGCCACCCTGCTTATTTAACTTATATGCAGAGTACATCATGAGAAACGCTGGGCTGGAAGAAACACAAGCTGGAATCAAGATTGCTGGGAGAAACATCAATAACCTCAGATATGTAGAGGACATCACCTTTATGGTAGAAAGGGAAGAAGAACTAAAGAGCCTCTTGATGAAAGTGAAAGAGGAGAGTGAAAAAGTTGCTTAAAGTTCAACATTCAGAAAACGAAGATCATGGTATCCAGTCCCATCACTTCATGGGAAATAGATGAGGAAACAGTGGAAACAGTGGCTGACTTTTATTTTGGGGGGCTCCAAAATCACTGCAGATAGTGATTGCAGCCATGAAATTAAAAGATGCTTACTGCTTGGAAGGAAAGTTATGACCAACCTAGACAGCTCATTAAAAAGCAGAGACATTACTTTGTCAACAAAGGTTCATCTGTCAAGGCTATAGTTTTTACAGTAGTCATGTACAGATGTGAGAGTTGGGCTATAAAGAAAGCTGAGTGCCGAAGAATTGATGCTTTTGAACTGTGGTGTTGGAGAAGACTCTTGAGAGTCCCTTGGACTGCAAGGAGATCAAACCAGTCAATCCTAAAGGAAATCAACCCTGAATATTCATTGAAAAGACTGATGCTGTAGCTGAAGCTCCAATACCTTGGCCACCTGATGGGAAGAGCCGACTCACTTGAACAGACCTTGACACTGGGAAAGACTGAGGGCAGGAGAAGAAGGGGGTGACAGAGGATGAGATGGCTGGATGGCACCACTGACTGAATGGACGTGGATCTGAGCAAACTCCAGGAGATACTGAAGGACAGGGAAGCCTGGCGCAATGCAGTCCATGGGGCTGCAGTCAGACACACGAAGTGAACAGCAGCAACAAGCTTGCAGCACAGGCAAACTGCTCACTTTCCTCATATAAGTAGGCCAATACTCACCAGGCTGTTTTTAAGACTAACAATAATGGCACAGCACACGGTAGAAATACAAGTGGTAGCCAGTATAATTATTTTAAATCCGAGACAGAGAACAAATGCTTTAGGAAGAAACATAATAGTATAAATCGGCATTAAAAGGTTTATGTTGTTGCTAACCTGTATCAGACTGTGACTTTGTGAACTATAGCCTGTCCATGGGATTTCCCAGGCAAGAATACTGGAATGGGTTGCCATTTCATTCTGCAGGGGATCTTGCTGACCCAGAGATCGAATTCACATCTTCGCAACTGACTCCTGCACTGGCAGGCGGATTCTTGACCACTGAGCCACCTGGAAAGCCTAAAGCCCTACAGAACCACAGAAAAGCAAGACATGATCAAGAGCCCAGATGAAATTAATCTTCACAGAAAAGCTAAGATTTAGGCTGAGCCTACGAAGAAGGCTTGGATTTATTAGATATGAAGAGAAAGGGAGTGGATTAACAGAGAAGCAGAGGTAAGACTAGAGAATTAGGGCCACAGAATATCAAGCCAATTTGACATCTTATCGTTGAGCAAAAATATGTAAACAAATTAGAACTAACTCATGAGCTAGAGAGAACAAAACCTGTATCAACAGGATACAGAAGAATAACTCCCAATGCCCAGTTGCAAAGTTTTATCCAGCTGTGTCTTTCCTTTTCTGGAGAAAGTGTGAGGGAACAATAAGTCTTGTTTAGAAAATACAACACCTACTCTCAAAATACTAAAAAGACTACTATAAATGAGACTGTATTTCTATGAGATAATCTGACTACTAGTAATAGCAACTTTTTCTGATGAGTACCAAGCAGATTGATGATTAATACTTAAAATGACCTAGATAAGGAAAAAACAACACTTTTTAACGGACTGATTATGTTTAACAGAGGCATAAGTAGTTTACAAATAGTGCTTGTTTCTTAAACCTTCAGAAATGGAACCAGTTATATATAAACATGTATTTATGATATATATTCAAATTGTAATAATCAATTTTAAAAAATGATTCCTTAAAGCTTAAAAGAAGTTTATATATACATATACTAACTAAAACTCAGAACTGGAAACATTACAACATAAAACCATTAAATTAGCATTCAGACTATGACACTGGAGATTTTACGACATTTTTTAATGTGAAAAATATTTTTAGTCTTCATTTATCTAAGAGCAGCAAGAAGATAAAATAACTTCTTCCCATTATATTTGTAAAACACAAGGTCAGTTCAATTCATGCCATTTTATGCCAGGCAAGCTTTTTTTTCCCTCTCAAAATGTAAAATCTTTCTAAATTCGACTACATATTAATTTGAGTTAAATTTGTGTTTAACTTCAATCAATATTAAAATATAACTTGCAGGCCTGTCGGAAAAATACCATTTTTAATATGTTTGAATCTACAAAGGAGTAATTTTCCGGCAAACCTGAAAGCTACGCCATATAAAAGGCTTTAAAAGAAAAAAGTTAAGTAGCAATTTCTACCAACAGTTAAGTTAAAATGGTTCTCTTTCGGGGCCCTGCCAGGGAAAATGTCTAAGTCTCCGGCTCCCTGAGTGGGGGCAGGGGTGAAAACACTGTGGCAAATGCATATTCCAACCTTGCCATGCGGCTCCCAACTTGGAGAGCAGCGGCAGGCTCCGCAGCAGAGAATGTGCAACCTGATCTCTTCTTCTCGCCTCCTTCACAGCGACATTTAGAAAGTAATTTAACCCCTCAAAATGGCATCTTTGCGCTACTTAGGGGGAAAACATCTATTCACTATTACAATGTAAGGGAAAAAATTAAGAAATCAAATCACTTTTTAAAAATGATTTTTGCCTAATATACAGTGATATTTTTATATCAAACACTGAGTACACAGATAACCCAACTATAAATGAAGACTTCATTTCTATGAGTTGAACGTCTATTTTCCCAGGATTCCTTGGTGGCTCATATGGTAAAGAATCCACCCGCAATGCAGAAGACCCGAGTGTGATCCCTAGGTTGGGAAGAGGCCCTGGAGAAAGACAGGAATGGCTACCCACTGCGGTGTTCGTGCCTGGGAAACCCCGTGGACAGAGGAGCCTGGTGGAGTCCGACGTAACTAATACACTCACATCCAAGATTAACAACTGTAGCTCAGATTTTAAGAACAATTAGTTTTACTAATACAAGCATTTATTTTGCTTCTGTAACAGAGATAGTAATTAACTCCTAAGTTTTAAAGAGAAAATAATTTGAAATTAATTCAAATAACGTAGATAAATTTGAGTTTTAAGTCTCAGTGACTAAAAAAAGTCATGCAAGTTAATGTGCTTTTAATCTCATGTATCTGTTCATTTATCATTACTTAATAAAGAGACAAGTTAAGTCTGAAAACATGGGAAAGAACAATAAAAAAAATTTGCTATACAGGGATCAAAGAACATATTAAACACTCCCAGCACTGACCAAATAAAAATTAAGCATTCCAAAATTAATACCAGCAAAATTTTATATTTATACATCTCATAGCAATTCTATATTCATGAGTTATTTGAGCCTCACAACAATCTTTTGAGTTAGGAGGTCACAAATTTGCTTAGTTGAGACAGTCACAAAAAAATAGGTAAGTCTCTTGACTCTAGTCTGTAGCCTTAAACTATTATTTGTATTTCAATATATTTTAGTACACAGTATCATCCCCCTTTTTCCAGGTTCAAAAGCAAATAATTTGCCTAACATCACAATGTTAATACACAGCAGGATTCCAAAGTCTTACGACTTAACCACTATTGCAGTCCTCCCATTTATCAAAATAAATAGATAAAATTAAGTTTAATGTTATGTATCTAACCAACTGTGACAGCAGAATAATGGTCCTGAAAGACATCAACAGTTTAATCCTTGGAACACGTAATATTACCTTGCATGACAAAAGGGACTTTGCAGATGTGATTAAGAGTACAAAGCTTGAGATGGGGAAATTATTCTTTCAGGCTCAATCTAATCAAATGAGTCCCTAAAAGCAGAGTCTTTTCCAGCTGTGGCCAGACAGAGAAGCCCTTACTGGCTTTGAAGATGACGACGGAGGAGGGTCCAAGCCAAGGACTGTGATTGGCCTATAGAAGCTGAACAAGGCAAAGAACAGGATTCTCCTCTAGAGCCTCAGAAAAATGCAGCCCCTCAGACAGCTTGATTTTAGTCTGGTGACATCTGTGTTGGACTTATGACTTACACAAGTATAAGATAATCAATTTTTGCTGTTTAAAACAGTAAGTTTGTGGTAATTTATTACAGCAGCAACAGAAAACTAAAATTCTACTGTATAACTGCCATACAGACTGTATGTTCACATCCCTCCAAATTTACATGTTAAATTCTAATGCCCAGTGTGTTGACACTGGGAAGTACAGTCTTTGGGAAGGAATTAGTTGTAAAGGTGGAGCCCTCATGAACGGAATCAGAATTCTTATGAAGAAATCCAGAGAGTTCCCTTGATCTGCCACATGATGATTCAGAGAAAAGATGGCCATTTACGAACCAAGAAGGGGACATACGTGATCCCTCATACATTTTAAACTTGACATCTAAAATCTTTCACAAGTCAGATAACTGTAAAGAATATGATTTCTGGCGCATTGTTAAATACTACATTCTACATAAATCTGTAACACCTCTCTTAAGTCAATTCAATAGAATCCAAACACCACCGTGATCTGACACCCAACCATGATCCATTTGAAAATAAAAATTTCACAACCTTGTTTTTCCTCCTTGAACTCATATCATCTCCTTTCGTTAGCCCTGCATGTAATAATTTTTATGTTTGAAAGTGTATTATTAATCACTCATCATATGTGCAGTTTGTTCTGTTCAATCAGTAATTCCCTAAGAGTTTAAATAATTATCTGGGATTCAATTACCATTACTATTAGTATATATGAGTGATTTAATAACAGACCTTACAGATCTGATAACGACTAGCATCCCTGACTCGAGGGACCCGAGTCTGTGTGAACTCCGGGACCTGGTGTCGGACAGCGAGGCCTGGCGTGCTGCGGTTCATGGGGTCGCAAAGAGTCGGACACGGCTGAGCGACTGAACATTAAAAGTAACAGTTTTACTGGAAATGCATCTGTGAGCGGCTGGATGGGGCTTTTTCCCCCATTAGTTCATTCACCTGTTTGAGTTGTTACTGCTGAAATGAGATGGTCCAACGCGCCCCTACTTTCTTTAAGAAGGCACTGAAAGGGCCTTCCCGGCGGCACAGGGAGCAAGGATCCGCCTGCCGGTGCAGAGGACGCAGGGCGGATCCCCGGTCTGGAAGACTGCACGTGTTGCGGAGCCACGAGGCCCGTGTGGCACAACCGCCGAGTGCACGCTCCGGGTCCACCAGCTGCAGCTCATGAGGCAGCAACCAGAGGCCCGCAGGCCTGGAGCCTGCGCTATGCCCCAAGAGAAGCCCTGCAGTGAGAAGCCCCTGCACAGCAAAACCAAAAACAAAGGAACAAACTAAAAAAAAGGCACTGCGAAATTCCATTCACAGTAACAGGTGAATGGAATGGAAGGAATTTTACCAGTAGAGTCACACAATTTTCAGAGTCGCACAATGTAAAAAATGCCTTGAGTTATTTACTGAAAATTTTTGTGATTATTGTGATTTACCACCAAAAATATTTTTAATGACTTAGAAGTTAATAAACTGATTATTTTTTAACACTGAAATTGAAAAATCCTTCAAGTTTGTTCAAAGTAAAAAACTCTAAACCATGAAAGGACTTTTTTTCCTTTGGAGTTGCTAACGTTCACTATGCAAACACCAGTATCTGGAAACCGCCATTTTCGGGGTCCTTGAGGCTTTCTATTACCACACATGACTTGCATATGAGCCTTTCATTCTGTCCACTGTTTAGTCTTTGGAGATATAATTCACATACCGTAAAATCCACTGTTTTGATCCAGCAATCCCACTGCTTGGCATACACACTGAGGAAACCAGAATTGAAAGAGACACGTGTACCCCAATGTTCATCGCAGCACTGTTTATAATAGCCAGGACATGGAAGCAACCTAGATGTCCATCAGCAGATGAATGGATAAGAAAGCTGTGGTACATATACACAATGGAGTATTACTCAGCCATTAAAAAGAATACATTTGAATCAATTCTAATGAGGTGGATGAAGCTGGAGCCGATTATACAGAGTGAAGTAACCCAGAAAGAACAACACCAATACAGTATACTTACACATATATATGGAATTTAGTAAGATGGTAATGATAAACCTGTACGCGAGACAGCAAAAGAGACACAGATGTATAGAACAGCCTTTTGGACTCTGTGGGAGAGGGAGAGGGAGGAATGATTTGGGAGAGTGGCAGTGCAACATGTATGATATCATAAGTGAAATGAATCGCCGGTCTAGGTAGGATGCTTGGGACTGAGGCACGGGGATAATCCAGAGAGATGGTGTGGGGCGGGAGGGGGGGGGGGGGGG
Organism: Aepyceros melampus; assembly: GCA_006408695.1. NCBI lineage: Eukaryota > Metazoa > Chordata > Mammalia > Artiodactyla > Bovidae > Aepyceros > Aepyceros melampus. Next base: position 286,583 of record SJXQ01007064.1, read on the forward strand.
TCGGGATTCAGAGTTCATGTACACTCGTGGCTGATTCATGGCAATGTACAGCAAAACGAATGTAAAGCAAAACAAACTAAAAAATAAAAATTAATTAAATTCAAAAAAAAAAAAAGAACCAGAATAATTACTTCAGTGATTGTTAAGTATGCAAGGAGTTTTACATAAAACAAATGAGACGTTAATTTTGAATGAATTTTGGAAATTTTTCCAAGCCAATGCATTTCTGAAGAATAAAGACTTCCAGCCACCAAAAAAAAAAAAAAATCCACTGTTTTAAAGTGTGTGGTTGTTGCTTTATCATTGTTTTAGTCGCTAAATTGTGTCATGGACTGTAGCCCACTAGGTTCCTCTATCCATGGGATTTTCCAGGCAAGAATACTGGAGTGGGATGCCATTTCCTTCTTCAGGGGATGTTCTCCACCCAGGGATTGAACTCATTGGCAGGCAGATTTTTTACCACAGACCACCTGTGAAGCCCATACAATTCAGTGGTTATTAGCCTATTCAGAAGTTGTATACGTATCACCACTTTGTAACTCCAGAGCACTTCATCACCCTATGAAAGAATCTTGTAACCATCAGCAATCTCACACAACCCCTCCCCAGTCCTCGGGCCTAGTTCACTTTCTCTATGAATTTGCCCATTCTGAACATTTCGTATAAATGGAATCATGTAATACGATCCTTTAAGACTAGCTTCTTTCACTTAGCATCATGTTTCCCATGTTAATCCATGCTGTATGTAGCATGAGTCAAAATTTCACTTCTTTGCATGGATGAATATTCCACTGTATAGAGAAACCACACTTTATCTCTGAATGGACATTTGGGTTATTTCCATTTCTTGGCTATTATGAAGAATGCTATGAACCTTCATAAATATATTTATATATGTATATAAATAAAGTTCATGAGTTAACATATTTTTAATTCTTTCGGGTATATACCTAGGAGCAGAATTACTGACTCAAATGGTAACTCTTATTTTTAAACTTTTTGAGGAACTGTTAATCAATTTTCCAATGCAGTTGCATCATTTTAATTCTCACAACAGCATGAGTTCCCATTTCTCCACACCCTTAACAACACTTATCTGCTTTTTTGAGTACAGCCACTCTAGTAGGTATGAAGTGGTATCTCATTATGGATTTGACTTGCATTTCTCTGATGATTAATGCTATTGAGTATCTATTTATTTTCTCATTTTGTTTATTAGCCCTTGTATAACATATTTGGAGAAATGTCTATTCAAATCCTTTGGCCATTTTTGAATTGAACGTTTTGCTTGTTAAGTTTGAAGTGTTCTTTACATGTCCTGGAAACAAGTCAACTACCACACATGATTTGCATATCATTCTGTGAATTGTTTACTCAACTCTCATTCTGGGAATTGTTTACTGAACTCTCTAGAAAGCCTCCTTTGAGGGGTTTTTAATGCTGATGAAGTCTTATGCTGGTTTTTAATGCTGATTAGAGTCCTATCTTTAATGCTAATGAAGTCCTCTTTGATGTCATATCTAAGAAATCACTGCCTATTTCAAGGTCACAAAATTTACACCTATGTTTTCTTCTAAGAGTTTCATGTTCTTATGTTTAGATCTTTACTTTGAGTTATTTTTATACATGATATCAGGAAGGGCTCACAACAAACTGCGGAAAATTCTTAAGAGATGGGGCTATCAGATCACCTTACCTATCTCCTGAGAAATCTGTATGCTGCCAAGAAGCAACAGTTAGAACCAGAAATGGAACAACAGACTGGTTCAAAACTGGGGAAAGGAGTACATTAAGGCTGTATACTGTCACCCTGCTTATTTAACTCATATGCAGAGTACATCCTATGAAATGCCGGGCTAGATAAATCACAAGCTGGAATCAAGATTGCCGGGAGAAATATCAACAAGCTCAGATATGCAGATGATACCACTCTAATGGCAGAAAGCGAAAAGGAAGTAAAGAGCCTCTTGATGAGGGTGAAAGAGGAGAGTGAAAAAGCTGACTTTAAACTTAACATTCAAAAAACTAAGATCATGGCATCTGGTCCCATCACTTCATGGCAAATAGAAATAATAAAAGTGGAAACCATGACAGATTTTATTTTCATGGGCTCCAAAAATCACTGCAGATGGTGATAGCAGCCATAAAATTAGAAGACACTTACTCTTTGAAAGAAAAGCTATGACAAACCCAAACAGTGTATTAAAAAGCAGAGATATCACTTTGCCAACATAGGTCTGTATGTCAAAGCTAAGGTTTTTCCAGCAGTCATGTATGGATGTGAGAGTTGGACATAAAGAAGGCTGAATGCCAAAGAACTGATACTTTTCTAATTGTGGTGCTGGAGAAGACTCTTGAGGGTCCTCTGGACTGCAAAAAGATGAAACCAGTCAATTCTGGAGGAAATCAACCCTGAATATTCATTGGAAGGACTGATGGTAAAGCTGAAGCTCCAATATCTTGGCTACCTGACAGGAAGAGCCGACTCACTGGAACAGACCCCGATGATGGGAAAGACTGAAGTTAAGAGGAGAAGGGGGCAACAGAGGATGTGATGGTTAGAGAGTATCACCGACTCAACAAACCTGAGTTTTGAGCAAACTCCAGGAGACAGCGAAGGACAGGGAAGCCTGGCATGCTGCAGTTTATGGGGTGGCAAAGTCATACACAACTCAGTAACACGAGGTATGTACAGGCCCAACTTCCTTCTTCTGCGGTTGGATGTCCATTGTCTCAGCACCACGGTTCTGCTGTCTTGGAACTGTCTTATTCCCTGAGGTATTTACACCACAGAGCAAATGCTTCATGTAAGAAAGCAAGAACAGGAGAAGAGCTAAGCCAATCTTTTGCAAAATGGAAAAGGGGAATGGTAGAAAGCAACGTAGGAAAGAAGCTGCTGCTTGAAAGACTTGAGTCACAGGAAGGTCAACTTTAGGAAAGAGCATGTGTGGAAGTTTAGGGTCTGTAAATTAATTCACTTGAAATTATCCATGTGTGTGGGTACCTGTAGGAGTTTCTGTAACCACCCTAGGCCCAAGATCAATGTCTAAATACTGCTCTGTACGACTGTCTCCTAAGCTTCAGGGGGAAACATATAGTTTGTGAACAACTTTTTATATTTTAACGGTATGAGTAATAAAATGAGATGGGACTCGGGATGAAGGCAGTGCTATGAGGAGGCCTACAGGCGTTTCACACATTCAGCCAAACAGAAAAGTCCACACTCCCCATTTTACATGAAACGCATCTGGCTCAATATGCATTATGGGGCAGAATTCAAGTTTTATTTCATAAACAAGAAAGCACTAAGAAACTGTGCAGAGACCCCACTTGTCTACTCACCTTATGACCAGGTTCCCTCAAAACAAACTCCACCTAGACCATGGATATAGAATGCCATCACTAAATAGAAATTTTAAGGGTCAAACCCTTAGATCCATGGTATACCACTAGGAAAGTGAAGTCGCTCAGTCGTGTCCGACTCTTTACGACCCCATGGACTGTAGCCTACCAGGCTCCTCTGTCTATGGGATTTTCCAGGCAAGATTACTGGAGTGGATTGCCATTTCCTTCTTCAGCGGATCTTCCCGACCCAGGGATGAAACCCAGGTCTCCTGCATTGTAGACAGATGCTTTACCATCTGAGCCACCAGGGAAGTCGTGGAATAAAATTATTTTCCCCTGAGACTGATATACTTTACGACACTGGCAGAACAGACGTGCTATTTCCTCTTATCACATAACTGCCAGTTTAAAAGACGCACAGTGTATGTAACCTTGGGGCTATTTCATTTCTGGTGCCTTTAATTGGGATTATATATACACAGCCTTTTTGCATGTGATGACCTGCTAAGTATTTCTGCCCATGTAAACCAACAGTTCATTGCCTTTCAGTAAGCACTTAAACAACAAATCTGTATTTTTTTATTGTGGATTAAAAGTTTCTATTCGTTTCTATACTGTTGCCTTCCGTTTTAAATTTATTTTATTGGTTTTTATTGTGTAAAAATGAATTATTTTTCAAATTAAATTGTAAGTACCCAAAAATTAATCAGTATTTTCTCTACTGTTGTGTTGTTCCTGGACTATTAAATACATTTAAAATGTGATTCTATTTCTATAATCTTATTCAATTTGCTTATTCTGTTTTTTTAACCCAGTACCAGTTATTCTACTTGACATTGTTGTATTCTTGATTTGAGCTAACACATATTTTCAAGGGTATAAAATCTATAATGCAAATATTGGATGGTAATTTATAATTTTTAAACCTGATATTGTTCTCAGGTAATAAAGATGACATTTCAATCAAATAAAAACTGATTATTTAATAAAGAACGCTGAGAAACTAATCAACCATCTGGCTTTAAAAAGAGATTTGAGCCCTTCATCATTCCTTAGAATGAAAATGAACTGCCGCTAAGAAGATATTTAATGTAGAGGAAAACAGTTCTGCTTTTGTTTTATAATATTACTCTCAGACAAGGGGAGGCAATCTAAGACAGACATGTCAAATTATTAAGGGAGAGAAATAAATTCCTTTCAGGAAAATTTATGTTTCTCATTACATTTGTCTATTATAGACATCCAAGAAAAGTATAAATTTGCATTTCCGAGCAGGGGTTCATGTTGGAAATTCAAAGTGGAGCACCATCAATACAGAGATGGTTTCAAAGCTCTGAGGTCAGATAAGCTCCAAAAGGGAATGAGTATGGCCAAAAAAGAAGTATAAGGACTGAGCCCTGGAGGCAATCCCTGAGAAAAAGACTGAGATGGAGAAGGAAGAAGAGTAAGCAGTCTTAAAAGCCTATTAAAGAAAGTGCTCCCAGGAGAGGAGACCAAGACCACCAGTGTCAAATCCTGTCAACAGGTCACATAACTCAAGGATGAGACAGCAAAGGTCACAGCTAACCTTCACAAGAGAAACTTAGCCGGGGTGCTAGGAAGGAAAGCCTAACCAGAGCAGGTGGACACCTATGATATTGGGATGAAAAAAACTGGAAGCAAAGTACAGACACTTCTTTTCCCAAAAAAAAAGGGAGAAGATAATGGAGAAAAGTTAAAGGGGAAAGTGATGTCAAGAAACTCCACATTCTTGTTGTTTAAGATGAAAGAAGCAAGAGTATGGCGGTATGCTGATGAGAATCATCTTGCATCACGTGAGAGAGAAGGGATGGAATTAGAGCAGAGTGGGGGTTGTGGCACTTCCTAGAAGCGTAGTAAGTTATCACACAAGAGAGAAATCAGGATGCACGAAGCACTGATGCAAAGAGACGGACACACGCAGTAGCAGGAACGTTATGGACGTCTTCTGAATGGCATCTATTTTCTCAGTGAGACAAAAAAACAAAGTTGTATAGTGAGAGTAAAGAATGTGGAAGGTGGTGGTGTAGGTTTCAGGAGAAGTTTAAATGATCACCTAGGTCAGACAAGGGGAGGGAAGTAAATGGATGAAGAACTAGTGCTCAGCAACAGTAAGGGCTCATCTCACCTTAATGATCATTAAATGCTGGAAGTGCTGAAGTAACACCAGCAGCAAAATTAACTCTCCAGCCACTTTCAGCTGCAAAAGTGCAAATGCACAATCACAGCACCCAAATAAGAAACAAATTTTGACAGAACTGAAGATCATGGCATCCGGTCCCATCACTTCATGGCAGACAGATGGGCAAACAGTGGAAACAGTGGCTGACTTTATTTTCAGGGGCTCCAAAATCACTGCAGATGGTGACTGCAGCCATGAAATTAAAAGACGCTTACTCCTTGGAAGAAAAGTTATGACCAACCTAGACAACATATTATAAACAGAGACATTACGTTGCCAACAATGGTCTGTCTAGTCAAGGCTATGGTTTTTCCAATGGTCATGTATGGATGTGAGAGCTGGACTATAAAGAAAGCTGAGTGCTGAAGAACTGATTCCTTTGAACTGTGGTGTTGGAGAAGACTCTTGAGAGTCCCTTGGACTGCAAGGAAATCCAACCAGTCCATCCTTAAGGAGATCAGTCCTGGGTGTTCATTGGAAGGACTGATGTTGAAGCTGAAACTCCAGTACTTTGGCTACCTGATGTGAACAGCTGACTCATTGGAAAAGACTCTGATGCTGGGAAAGATTGAGGGCAGGAGGAAAAGGGCTTGAGAAGATTGAAGACAGAGGATGAGATGGTTGGATGGCATCATTGACTCGATAGACGTGGGTTTGGGTGGACTCTGGGAGTTGGTGATGGACAGGGAGGCCTGGCGTGCTGCAGTTCATGGGGTCGCAAAGAGTCGGACACAACTGAGCAACTGAACTGAAGGGAGAAAAACATAGTACTAAAAAATAAAACCAATACCTGTATCACTAATGAATACAGATGTAAAAATCGTCAACCAAATACTAGAAAAGAAAATTTAACAGCACAGTTAAAGCATAATACACCATGACCAAGTGGAATTTATCCCTGTAATGCAAGGATTACTCAACCTAAGAAAATCAATAAATGTGATAAACTACATTAACACAACTTAGAAAAAAAAAATCACATGATTATTTCAACAGCCACAGAAAAAGCATTTGACAGAATTCAACAATCTTTCATGATAAAAACACTCAAGCTAGCAATGGAAGGGAATTATTTCAACATAATAAAGATCATAGAGTTGACCCTCGAATAGTGCGGGTTTGAACTGCACAGGTCCACTTGTACATGATTTTCTCTTGATAAATATGTACTGGGGAGCTGCATAATCCTCAGAAAGAGAACCATGAATGCAGAACCCCAGACTCACTGTGCATTAGTCCCTCAGTCGTGTCCGACTCTTGCGACCCCATGAACTGTAGCGCCCCAGGCTCCTCTGTCCATGGAATTTACCAGGCAAGAATACTGGAGTGGGCTGCCATTTCCTTCTACAGGGGATCTTCCCCACCCAGCGATTGAACCCAGGTATCCTACATTGCAGGCAGATTCTTGTCTGAGCTACTCGGGAAGCCCACAGACTTATAAACCCTGTTAAAAGGTCCACACTGTCCAAAGTGTCTACAGATTCAATTCAATCCTTATTAAAATCCTAATGCACTTTTTGCATGTATCAGAAAAGTCATCTTAAAATTCTATAGAATCTCAAGGACCCCAAATAGCCAAAATAATCTTGAGAAAGAACAAAGCTGCTGCTGCTGCTGCTGCTGCTAAATCGCTTCAGTCGTGTCCGACTCTATGCGACCCCACAGACGGCAGCCCACCAGGCTCCCCCGTCCCTGGGATTCTCCAGGCAAGAACACTGGAGTGGGTTGCCACTTCCTTCTCCAATGCATGAAAGTGAAAAGTGAAAGTGAAGTCACTGAGTCATGTCCAACTCTCCGCTACCCCATGGCTGCAGCCCACCAGGTTCCTCCATCCATGGGATTTTCCAGGCAAGAGTGCTGGAGTGAGGTGCCATTGCCTTCTCTGAAAACAAAGCTAGAGGCCTCTAAACTTTCAGATTTAAAAGCATATTACAAAGTTACTGTAATAAAAAACTATGGTGCTGTCATATATGCAGATCAAATGTAAAGACAAATATACAGATCAATGGAACAGAACTGATATCCCAGGAAAAAACTCTTGCATGTACAATTAGATAATCTTCCACAAGGGTGCCAACACTGCACAATGAGAAAGGACAGGCTCCTAACAAATACTGCTAGGAAAAGTGCATACCCACATGCAACAGAATGAAGGAGGACCCTCATCTACACCACACACAAAAATTAGCTCAAAATGGATGAAAGATTCAAACATAAGATGAGAAACTATAAAAGTCTAGAAGAAAATACAGGAGAAAAACTACATTACGTTGTAATAAACAACGAGTTCTTGAATATGACATCAAAAGCACAGGCAACAAAAATACAAACCTCTGGCCTGCCTCAGCAGGAGAAAAGGGAAAACACCAAATATATGCAACAAGAAATCAAAGAGGAAAAGCAGCAACCAATACAAAGACAGAACACAGAACCACAGAAATCCGTGAGAGGATTATGAACAGTTATATTCCAATAAATTGGACAACCTAGAAGAAAACGGACACACTTCTAGCAACATACAGCCTGCCGAAACTGAACCAAGAGGAAACAGATTATTTGAACAGACCAATCACTAGAAGTGAAACAGAATGTTTAATAAAAATTAATAAATAAAAATTTTTTAAGAAAACCTTCCTTCAAACAAACATTCAGGATGGCCTTATTGGGGGATTTGACTAAATGTATGAAGAACTCACACCTATCTTTCTCATACTATACCAAAAAGCTCATGAGGAGGGAACCTTCACAAATTCATTTTATGAAGCCACCATCACTGATACCAAACCACACAAAGACACTACCAAGAAAAGGAAACTTTACAGGCCAGGGTTTTGATGAATGTAAGTAAAAAATCCTCAACAAAATATTAACAAACCAAATCCAGCAACACATAAAAAGGGTCATACACCACTATCACGCTCTATTCATTCCAGAGTCGTAAGGATGGTTCAGCAAACCAACTAATATGACACAACAGATCAACAACAGGAAAGACAAGACCCACATGATCCTCCCAACAGGTGCAGAAAAAACTCTGACAAAAGTCAACCTCCACTTAGGACAAACATTCTCACCAGAGAGGGTGCAGATGGAACATGTCTCAACATAATAAAACCCATTTACAACAAACCCACAGCCTACATAATATTCAAAGGTGAAAAGCTGAAAGCCTTCCAGCTAAATTCAGAACAAGGCAAGATGTTCACTCTCACCATTTCTATTCAACATAGTATCAATAGTCCTCATCACAGCAATCCCACAAGAAAAAGAAATTAAAGGTATCCAAATTGGAAGGGAAGAGGCACAAAGGTCACCCTTTGCAGAGGCCTTGATACTCTATTTATAGAACCTGACAGCCTCAACACAAAAACCATTAGAACTAATAAAGGAAGCCAGCAGAGCAGCAGGATGCAAGATGAACATACAGAAATCCTTACACCAACAATAACACATCAGAAAGAGAAACTGAAAAAAACTTCATTTAAAATCATTTAAAAAATAAACACGTAGGGATAAACTTATTAGCCAAGGAGGTAAAGATCTATATGCTGAAAACTACAGAACGCTGATAAAGGAAACTGAAGATCATTTAAAGAGATGGAAAGACATCCGATACTCTTAAGACCTGAAGGGTTAACACTGTCAGAATATACAAACTATCCAAAGCAAGCCACAGAGTCAATGGGATCCTTATGAAAATACACGTGACATGTTTCACAGAACTGGAACAAAAAAATCCTAAAACTATATGCAACCACAAAAGACTCAGAATTGCCAAAACTATCCTGAGAAAGAACAAAGAGAGAAGTGTAACCCTTCCAGACTTCAGGCAACATTACAAAGCTACAATAACAAAACAGCAAGGCACTGGCACAAAAAAAGACATAAAGAACAATGGAACAGAATAGAGAGCCCAGAAATAAAACCAACATCTACTGTCCATCTACAACAAAGGGTGCAAGAATACACACTGGAGAAGATGCTCTCTTCAACAAGCTGTGGCGACCAAGCTGGACAACATGTAAACCAGTGAAATGAAAACACTCCCTCACCATGCATACAAAATCAAACTCAAAGTGGTTTCAAAACCCAAATATAAGAATGCATGTATGCTGTCGCTTCAGCTGTGTCCAGTTCTTTGCGACCCCATGGACTGTAGCCTGCCAGGCGCCTCCGTCCATGGAATTTTCCAGGAAAGAGTACTGGAGTGGGTTGCCATTCCCTTTTCCAGAAGTCTTCTCAAGCTAGGGATCAAACCCACGTCTCTTACATCTGCTGCACTGGTAGGCAGGTTCTTCACCACCCGGGAGGCCCAAATATAAGAAAGGACACCAGAAAAGCCCTACAAGAGAATCCAGGGAAAACATTCTTGACCACAAACTGTAGCCTTATTTTCTTAGATCAGTCTCCCAAGGCAAAAGAAATAAAAGCAAAAATAAATAAATGGGACCTCGGAGAAGGCAATGGCACCCCACTCCATTACACTTGCCTGGAAAATCCCATGGATGGAGGAGCCTGGAAGGCTGCAGTTCATGGGGTCGCTGAGGGTCGGACACGACTGAGCAACTTCACTTTCACTTTTCACTTTCATGCATTGGAGAAGGAAATGGCAACCCACTCCAGTGTTCTTGCCTGGAGAATCCCAGGGACGGGGGAGCCGGGTGGGCTGCCGTCTATGGGGTCGCACAGAGTCGGACACGACTGCAGCGACTTAGCAGCAGCAGCAGCAAGCAAATTTAACGGCTTTGGCAAACCAAAGGAAAACACCAACAAAATACAAAAACCTATGGAATGAGAGAAGATATTTGTAAATGATGTGACCGACAAGGGGTTATCATGTTATCAAAATATACAAATGGCTCATAGAATTCAGTTTAAAAAAAAATTACAAAATGGGCAGCGGATCTAACGGTGAAGTGAAGCGCCGCTCAGTGGTGCGGGACTCTGCAACCCCATGGACTGCAGCCCACCAGGCTCCTCTCTCTGTAGAATTCTCCAGGCCAGAATACTGGAGTGGGCAGCCGTTCCTTTCTCCAAGGGATCTTCCCAACCCAGGGATCAAACCCAGGTTACAGACATTTCTTCAAAGAAGACATACAGATGGTCAAAAAATGTTCAACATTGCTAATCACCAGAGAAATGCAAATCAAAACCACAATGAGGTGTCACCTCACACCGGTCAAAACGGCTATCGTCAAAAAACCTATAAAAATAATAAATGCTAGAGAGGGTGTGGAGAAAAAGGAACCTGCCTAGACTGTTGGTGGGAATGTACATTTGTGCACCACTATGGAAAACAAAGTGGAAGCTTCTCAAAAAATTAAAGACAGAACTATTTAATGACCCAGTTATCCCACTTCTGGGTATATATTCCAAAGAATTGGAAAAAGGACTTTGAAGAGAGATTTGCACAATTGTATTCATTACAGCATTATTCACAACAGCCAAGAAGTAGAAGCAGCCAAAATATCCACCAACAGATAAGTAGATAAAGAAAATATGGTATATAAACACAATGGAATAGTATACAACCTTTGCAAATAGGGAAATCCTGTTATATGCTATAAACATGAATGAATCATGAGGACATTCAGTTCAGTTCAGTCGCTCAGTCGTGTCAGACTCTTTGCAACCCCATGAATCGCAGCACGCCAGGCCTCCCTGTCCATCACCAACTCCTGGAGTTCACTCAAACTCATGTCCATCAAGTCAGTGATGCCATCCAGCCATCTCATCCTCAGTCGTCCCCTTCTCCTGCCCCCAATCCCTCCCAGCATCAGGGTCTTTTCCAATGAGTCAGTTCTTTGCATGAGGTAGCCAAAGTACTGGAGTTTCAGCTTCACCATCAGTCCTTCCAAAGAACACCCAGGACTGATCTTTAGAATGGACTGGTTGGTTTCCTTGCAGTCCAAGGGACTCTCAAGAGTCTTCTCCAATATCACAGTTATGCTAAGTTAAATACGTTAATCACAAAAAGACAAATACTACGTGATTTTAGTGACATGGAATCTAAACTAATCAAGCTCATAGAAGCGGAAGGTAGAATGGTGGGTGCCAGGGCTGGGGTGAGGAGGAAACAGGAAACTGTTGTTCAATGGCCAGAGTTTTAGCCAAGCAAGGTGAAAAAGTTCTAGTATAACAATGTACATATAATTAACAACACTGTACTGTACACTGAATTTTTTTTTTACAACAATAACAAAAAGTTAAGAGTGGGCACAATTGGATTTATCTAGCAGTGAAGTCGCTCAGTCGAGTCTGACTCTTTGCGACCCCGTGGACTGTATGCAGCCTACCAGGCTCCTCTGTCCATGGGATTTTCCAGGCAAGAGTACTGGAGTGGGATGCTACTTCCTTCTCCAGAGGATCTTCCCCACCCAGGGATCAAACCTGGGTCTCCCGCAGTGTAGGCAGACACTTTACCGTCTGAGCCACCAGGGAAGTATCTAGCAGTAGAGTTTCTCAACTAAGAAATGTAGCGAGGGCAAAGGTGCTGAGTATTTGCAACTGAACTATTATGACTGACCACAGAATTTAAAATTTAAAACGGAATGGCACATAAGGAGGCTGTGGTGAGAAATGATTAAAAAAAAACTGAAAGGGTCAACGGGGTGCAGGCCCCAGTTAGGTAAAAGGACAGCTTATACCAACATGAACTGAAAAGGTGAGAGGAGTGACAGTCAGTGAGTACAGTACTTGAAACTGAACTTATAGAGCAGGGCTTCAGTTACTATAGCTAAAAGCACATTATTATTAAATAATAGATCTGAGTTATGACCACAGGTGGCTGAAGTAGAGTGGAAGACTCTGGAAGAGGTCAATAAACTAAGAGGCCAGGAAGGTAGTCATAGAACCTCCCATCTAAATGTTGAGATCATCAAGAATAGAATATAGTAGTATTGGAGTTAGCGAAACAAGTAAAATCTTCACAGAATAAAGAGGGAGTAATGCCAACAAAAGTCCGTCTAGTCAAGGCTATGGTTTTTCCAGTAGTTGGACTGTAAAGAAAGCTGAGCACCGAAGAATTGATGCTTTTGAACTCTGGTGTTGGAGAGGACTCTTGAGAGTCCCCTGGAATGCAAGGAGATCCAACCAGTCCATCCTAAAGGAAATCAGTCCTGAATATTCATTGGAAGGACTGATGCTGAAGTTGAAACTCCAATACTTTAACCACCTGATGCGAGGAACCGACTCATTTGAAAAGACCCTGATGCTCAGAAAGATTGAAGGTGGGAGGAAAAGGGGACGATAGAGGATGAAATGGCTGGATGGCATCACCAACTCAATGGACATGAGTCTGAGTAAACTCTAGGAGTTGGTGATGGACAGAGAGGCCTGGCATGCTGCAGTCCATGGGGTCACAAAGAATTGGACATGACTGAGCGACTGAACTGAACTGAAGCTAAGGTTCAATGGAAAACTGCAAGGAGCAGTAGTAGTAGGTGGTATTATCTGATAAGACAACTTAAAACCATCTCTTTTCTTTGATCCCAAATAAGGCAAGAGGGAGAGTGGTGCAGAAGTAGCAAAGAGGGGCAAGGAGGATAACTCATCTCCAGGACCAAAGGAGAGGTGGTCTGCAGGAGAATCAGTATCCTCTGGTGTCAACCAAGTTTCATTTGCAAGGATTCTTAATCAGAGGCCCATAACTCACAAAATTCAGGAGCTCCATGAACTTAGATGAGAAAAAAATTACATCTTTAGTTTTACTAACCCTTAGACCAAGGATGAGATGGCTGGATGGCATCACAGACTCGATGGATGCGAGTCTGAGTGAACTCCGGGAGATGGTGATGGACAGGGAGGCCTGGCGTGCTGCGATTCATGGGGTCGCAAAGAGTCAGACACGACTGAGCGCCTGAACTGAACTGAACTGAAATTTAAACATAATTATTTATGAGTAGGCAAAGCCCACAATAGTAGGAGCAGTACCTATGACTTGTAACCAAAAGAATCAGATATGCTCATCAAATTATACTGTTGCAGATAACTCAGAGTATTATGTTCATTATTATTTTAAAATTAGGGCAATTATTAAAACTCATCATTTAATGAGTTAAGAAAATATATATTACTATATCTTAAAATTTTTTAATTACTTTAATCGTATTTCAATATAATTGGGTTTCCTCTGTAATCTGGTGTATTTTATTTTACACATTTAAAAACAGGGGGACACAGACTGTCTTGAGAGCCAGAAAGTGGACAGAAAGGTCAGAAAAAGAGGCTTCAGAGGCTGAAAAGCGGAGTAGAGGCTCTGCCAAAGAGATCACACTGAGTCTCACAGAGGATAAAGGTCAGCATGAGGCTAAAAACACTGAGAGAGATGCAGCAAATGTTCTGTGAAAAAGGCAAGCTGCAACACAAAATGCATGATACCACCCGTATGAAGCACAGGTGGCATCATATACTGATGGAAATGGAAATGCATTTTTGTAAATGGAGAGAAAATTTTAAGATACATAACGTATCTTAAAGAGATACAAGAGAGAAGTAAAGAAATTTCACTTTTCTATATAGTTTGAATTGTTTACCACACACATTACATTTAAAAAAAGAAACTTAGTTGTTTTTAGGGGAATTGCTTTTCTGTTTTCTTTATAGTTTCTTTGGTATTCTTGTAGGACACCAGCTAGGCCTCCAGGGAACTCAGTGATACATTCCTGGAAGGAATGTTGTCCAGAAACATTTTTTTTTTAAAGCAGGGTGAGACGGACATCACAGGGAATAGTTTTAGCTATGTGGGTCTGTCATGAAACAATCAGCCTTATGTTATCCCTTCAAACATTTGCCTTTTGGACTGAAGCAAGCAGGAAATTGAAAGCTTCAAGTCCTGCAGCTCTCTCTTCGTGATTCAAAGCATGTCTGGAACAGGTAACTGCCAAGCAGGCTAGGACTAACAGGCACTTCTTATCAAAGAAAGCAAACACTGACAGCACTTTCAAGTTGAACTGCTATTGCTGCATATAGTGAAACTGATTTTTTTCATTCAAAATGTATACAGCCACCTTATTGAACTCATTTATTAGTTTTCCAACTTTATCAATTGATTCTCTTGATTTTTCAAGGCAGATTATATGCTTTGCAAAGGGCACATGCAAACAGTACAAGTTCTGACTTTCCCCCTTTCAAATATTTACAGACATATCTTCATTTTACTGCATTTTGCAGATACTGTATTTTTCACAAATTAAAGATCTGCGACAACCCTGTGTCAAGAAAGTTTACTGGTGCCATTTTTCCAACAATATTTTCTCATTCTGTGACTCTGTGTCACAAAATTACAAAGTTTTTCATTATTATTATATCTGTTATGGTGATTTGTGATCTCTGTTGTTACAATTTTAAGTGTTTGGGGCACCATGAACCATGCCCACACAGACAGCAAACTTACCTGATAAATGTTGTAAGTGTTCTCACTGCTCCACCAACCAGCCACTTCCCCATCCCCCTGTCTCCTTGGGCCTCCCTATTCCCTGAGACACAAGAGCACTGAAATCGGGCAATTAAATGCCATACAATGGGCTCTAAGTGTTCAAGTGAAAGAAAAGTCACACATCTCTCCCTTTAAATCAAAAGCTAGAAACGATTAAGCTTAGTGAGGGAGGCATGTCAAAAGCCGAAAATACTAGGCCTCTTGCACCAAACCAAGAATCAAGTCGTGAAATGCAAAGGAATAGTCCTTGAAGGAAATTAAAAGTGCTGCTCCAATGAACACACACATGTTAAGAAAGAAAAGCAGCCTTATTGTTAACATGGAGAAAGTCTTAGTGGTCTGAACAGAAGATGAAACCAGTCACAACATTCCCTTAAGCCAAAGCCTAATCCAGTGCAAGGTCCTAACGCTTTTCAAATCTCTTAAGGTTTGAAAACAAAAGCAGGTTCATGAAGTTTAAGGCAAGAAGCCTGCATTGCGAGTGCAGAATCTTAACCACTGCACCACCAGGGAAGTACCAAAACTGCCTTATGTTGGAAGAAGATGCCGCTAGGACTTTCATAACCAGGGAGGAAGTCCATGCCTGACTTCAAAGCTCAGGCTGACTCTTGTTAGAGGTTAATGCAGCTGATGACTTTAAATTGAAGCCAGTGCTCATGTACCATCCCGAAAATCCTCAGGCCTTCAAGAATTGTGCTCCATCTACTCCATCAAGCTCCCTACTTGAAACACCAAAGCCTGGGTGACGGCACATCGTCTACAACATGGTCTTCTGGACGTTTCAAGGCCACTGAGGCCGAGAGCTCAGAAAAGGATTCCTTCAAAACGTTACTGCTCACTGATGTGACAGACAGGAGCTTAATCTCCAAAACATACAAACAGTCCACACAACTCAACAACAACAACAAAACAAGAAACCCAATCAAAAAATGGGAAGAAGACTTCAACAGACAATTTTCCAAAGAAGACATATAGATGGCCAGTAGGCAGGTGAAATGACACTCAACATCACTAGTTATTAGAGAAATGCAATTCAAAACTACAATGAGGTACCACCTCACACTGGTCATAATGGCCATCATCAAAAAATCTACAAATAATAAATGCTGTAGAGCGTATGGCGAAAAAGGAATCCTTCTACACTGTTGCTGGGCATGTAAGTTGGTGCAGTCACCTTGGAAAACAGTATGGAGGTTCCTCAGAAAACTGAACACAGAATCACCATATCATCCAGAAATCCCACTCCTGGGCATATACCTTGACAAAACTATAATCCAAAAAGATAACACACAACCCTATGTTCATGGCAGCACTATTCACAATAGCCAAAACATGGAAGCAACCTAAATGTCATCAAGAGATGGATAGAAAAGACATGGTACATATACACAGTGTAATAATAATTACACAGTACAATGCAGTTATGTGATTACACAGTACAATGGCTGCACCAACTTACATTCCCACCAACAGTGCAGAAGGATTCCCTTTTCTCCATACCCTCTACAGCATTTATTATTTGTAGACTTTTTGATGATGGCCATTCTGACCAGTGTGGGGTGGTACCTCGTGTAATTTTGAATTGCATTTCTCTAATAATAGTGATGTTGAGTGAGCTTCCCTGGTGGCTCAGAGGTTAAAGCATCTACCTGCAATGCGGGAGACCTGGGTTTGATTCCTCAGTCGGGAAGATCCCCTGGAGAAGGAAATGGCAACTCATTCCAGGATTCTTGCCTGGAGAATCCCATGGACAGAGGAGCCTGGTGGGCTACAGTCCACAGGGTCGCAAAGAGTCGGACACGACTGAGCGACTTCACTTCACAATGTAATAGTAATTCATATACAATGAATTACTCAGCCAGTAAGAAAGAACAGAACCATGCCATCTGCAGCAATATGGATGCAACTAGAGATTATTATATTAAGTGAAGTAAGTTAGAAAGACAAATACTGTATGATTATCACTTATACATGAAAACTAAAATATGGCATAAATGAACAAAACAGAACAGACTCAAAAGACGTAGAAAACAGACCTGCAGCTTCCAAGGGGGAAAAGGCTGTCTCTTATACACATCTCATTACATTTAAAAAAAGAAACTTAGTTGTTTTTAGGGGAATTGCTTTTCTGTTTTCTTTATAGTTTCTTTGGTATTCTTGTAGGACACCAGCTAGGCCTCCAGGGAACTCAGTGATACATTCCTGGAAGGAATGTTGTCCAGAAACATTTTTTTTTTAAAGCAGGGTGAGACGGACATCACAGGGAATAGTTTTAGCTATGTGGGGCTGTCATGAAACAATCAGCCTTATGTTATCCCTTCAAACATTTGCCTTTTGGACTGAAGCAAGCAGGAAATTGAAAGCTTCAAGTCCTGCAGCTCTCTCTTCGTGATTCAAAGCATGTCTGGAACAGGTAACTGCCAAGCAGGCTAGGACTAACAGGCACTTCTTATCAAAGAAAGCAAACACTGACAGCACTTTCAAGTTGAACTGCTATTGCTGGCATATAGTGAAACTGATTTTTTTCATTCAAAATGTATACAGCCACCTTATTGAACTCATTTATTAGTTTTCCAACTTTATCAATTGATTCTCTTGATTTTTCAAGGCAGATTATATGCTTTGCAAAGGGCACATGCAAACAGTACAAGTTCTGACTTTCCCCCTTTCAAATATTTACAGACATATCTTCATTTTACTGCATTTTGCAGATACTGTATTTTTCACAAATTAAAGATCTGCGACAACCCTGTGTCAAGAAAGTTTACTGGTGCCATTTTTCCAACAATATTTTCTCATTCTGTGACTCTGTGTCACAAAATTACAAAGTTTTTCATTATTATTATATCTGTTATGGTGATTGGTAAACAAGGGCTACTGTATAGCACAGGGAACTGTATTCAATATTCTATGATAAAACATGATGGAAAAGAATACTTAACAAACAGTGTCTCTGTGTGTAACTGAGTCGCTCAGCTGTACAGCAGAAGGAGGCACAACACTCTAAAGCAACCATGCTTCAATTTAAAAAATTAAAATGTAAAAAAAATACAATGCTATTGCTGACAATGCACCTGGTTACCCAAGAGCTCTGCTGGAAATGTACACTGAGTTTAATGCTGTTTCCAACCTGTTAACAAAATATCTATTACTCAGCCCATGGATCGAGGAGTAATTTCAACTTTCAAGTCCTATTACTTAAGGAATACATTTCGGAGGCTTCTCTGGTGGCTCAGTGGTGGAATATCCAGCTGCCGATGTGGGAGGCTCCAGTTCAAGCCCTGGTCCAGGAAGATCCCACACACCTCAGAGCAGGTAAGCTCAAGCCTCACAACCACTGGGCCTGTACTCCAGAACCTGCACTCCTCAACGACAGGCCACTGCAATGAGAAGCTTCGCAACAACCAGTGTGGGCCCCACTCTTCACACCTATGGAAAAGCCCTCGCAGCAACAAAGGCCCAGTGAAGTTAAAAATAAATATTTTTTAAAAACCGGAAATACATTTTGTAAGGCTATAGTTGCCATACACAGTGATTCCACTCATGAATTTGGGTAAACTGAAAACCTTCTGGAAATATACACCACTTAGATGCCATTAAGAACATTCATGATTTATGAGAGGAGGTCAAAATATCAACATTAACAGAAGTTTGGAAGAAGCTGATTCCAACCCTCATGGATGACTTTGAAGGGTAGAAGCCTTCAATGGAGGAAGTAACCACAGATGCGGTGGAAACAGCAAGAGAACTAGAATCAGAAGTGGAGCCTGAAGATGTGACTGAACTGCTGCAATCTCACGATAAAAATGAATGAGGAGTGCTTCTTATGGATGAACAAAGAAAGTGGCTTCTTGAGATGGAATATACTCCTAGTAAAGATGTGGTGAAAACTGTTGAAATAACAAAAGATTTAGAATATTACATACACTTATTTGATAAAGCAGCAGTAGTAGAAAAAGATTGGCTGTAACTTTGAAAGAAGTTCTACTGTGAGTAAATACCTATCAAACAGTATTGCATGCTACACAGAAACTGTTCATGAAAGGAAAAGTCTAACAATGCAACAAACATCACTGCTGTCTTAAGAAATTGCCA
The DNA here is from genome assembly GCA_006408695.1 of Aepyceros melampus. NCBI lineage: Eukaryota > Metazoa > Chordata > Mammalia > Artiodactyla > Bovidae > Aepyceros > Aepyceros melampus. The sequence goes on from SJXQ01007064.1 coordinate 305,659, forward strand.
CAGACACCCCACCCTTCAGCAATCACCACCCTGATTAGTTAACAGCCATCATTAAGGTGAGACCCTCCACTGGCAACGAGACTGACTCGACTGAAGTTGCAGATGTCAGGCCACAATTTTTAGCAATAAAGTATCTTTAAGGCCCCACGCTGGTTTTTCAGACAATGCTATTTCCGTTTAGTAGACTACAGTGTCTACTGAAAGCATAACTTTTACCTGCACTGAGAAAACAAAAATTCGTTTGACTTCTTTTATTAAGATATATGACTGAACAGCAACAACATTATGGTACATGCTTTACTGAGGTGGTCTGAAACCAAACCCACAACATCTCCAAAGTATGCTTCTATACCTTTTTCACACAAAACTCCTCAGGCAGAGATCTCTGGTTAAATGTTTAACAGTAGCATTAAAAATGCGCCAGTCTGTGTTCGATACAGGATACAAGATGCTTGGGGCTGGTGCACGGGGATGATCCAGAGGGTGACATGGGGTGGGAGGGAGGTTAAGAGATTAAAATTTATAATGAGATTTTGAAAAACAAGATTTGAGTGATTGGTGAATGTGAGTTCCTACATTTAAAAGTTCAAGAAATGTATACATCTTCTTTTCCAATTTGGATGCAAGACAGCAAAAGAGACACAGATGTATAGAATGGACTTTGGGACTCAGGGAAAGGAAGAGAGTGGGATGATTTGGGAGAATGGCATACTACCATGTATACTATCTTGTAAGAAATGAATCGCCAGTCTATGTTTGATGCAGGATACAGGATGCTTGGGGCTGGTGCACGGGGATGACCCAGAGAGAAGATATAGGGAGGGAGGGGGGAGGGGGGTTCAGGATTGGGAACTCATGTACACCCGTGGCGGATTCATGTCAACGTATAGGCAAAACCAATACAGTATTGTAAAGCAAAATAAAGTAAAAATAACAATGAGCTCTTAGAGTAACATGCAAACTTACATCACCATATGTAAAATCGACAGCCAAAGGGAATTTGCTGTAGGCTCAGGAAACTCACACAGGGGCTCTGTATCCACCTGGAGGGAGGGGTGGGGAGGGAGACGGGAGGGAGGTTCAAAAGGGAGGGGATACAAGTATACCTAGGGCTGATTCAACCCCACTCCAGGACTCTTGCCTGGAAAATCCCACGGACGGAGGAGCCTGGTGGGCTGCAGTCCATGGGGTCGCAAAGAGTCAGACCCGACTGAGTGATTTCACTCTCACTTTCCACTTTCAGCATTGGAGAAGGAAATGGCACCCACTCCAGTGTTCTTGCCTGGAGAATCCCAGGGATGGCGGAGCCTGGTGGGCTGCCGTCTATGGGGTCACACAGAGTCGGACACGACTGAGGGGACGCAGCAGCAGCAGCATAGCTGATTCATGTTGAGGTTTCACAGATAAAACAACAAAATTTTGTAAAGCAATTATCCTTCAATAAAAAAATTGTTTTTGAATGAGCTCTTAGTATTGTCCCTTTTCTCATGGAAAATATCTGACCAGTGGTATGGACTGTATGCCTCAGTTAATTTCATCTCCTAACAGGTTAAGGAAGCTTCTTTCTGTTCCTAAACCTAGTCTATCAGAACCGCTTACTGAACTTTATCTAACAGTTTTTTCGTCATCAATTAAGATGATTATACTGCTTTCCTCCTCTGGTTATTAATGTAGTGTTAACAATACAAGGTGGCAACTGAACAGTAACAACGATACTAGTCACCCTTTAATCTCTGGGACAGCTTGATCCTACAGCTTTAATATACTTTTGGGTTTGATTTGCTGGTATTTTAGTTGCGATTTTACAATTAGGTGATGAGAAGGGCCTACTGCTTTCTCTTCTTGTGCTCTCCTCCTTGCTGGGAGAGTTAATGCTAATTTCAAAGCGTATCTCCCTGCATTTTTTCTTTCCTCTGGAAATGATATGTAACAGGAATTATCAGTTACTTTAAAGTTTTATAAAACATCTGGCCCTTTTAAGGATGTATCTTTTTGACAACTTTTTCTATTTCTCCATCAGCTACTGGATTATGAAGCTTTTCCATTTCTTCTGACCATTTTAGTAATTTCTATTTTCCTAGGAAATAATCCATTTTATCCAATTTCTAGGAAATGTAGCATAAAGTTGTACATACTGTTCTCTCACAAGACTTTTATCTTGGTATTTATAGAGTAGTCTATAGCTTTGTTTTAACGTTTGCTTCTAGTTCGTTTTCTTCTTAATCAGACTTGCCCAGAGTCTGCTATTTTTTATTTTACGCCAGTGTTTTGGTTTCCATTAACTTATAACTTTATATTTATTATTCCTTCATTCTGCTGCTGCTGCTGCTGCTAAGTCGCTTCAGTCGTGTCCGACTCTGTGTGACCCCAGAGACGGCAGCCCACCAGGCTCCCCCGTCCCTGGGATTCTCCAGGCAAGAACACCGGAGTGAGTTGCCATTTCCTTCTCCAATGTATGAAAGTGAAAAGTGAAAGTGAAGTTGCTCAGTCGTGTCTGACTCTTCGCGACCCCATGGACTGCAGCCCACCAGGCTTCTCCGTCCATGGGGATTTCCCAGGCAAGAGTACTGGAGTGGGGTGCCATCGCCTTCTGACTTTATTTTGTTGTTTTAAATCAGGTGAACTGAATACTTGGTTCACTCAGTTTTAATCTTTCTTATTTACTGATTTTTAATCTTTATGAATTTCCCGTAAAATTTCACATTGCCTTTACTGATAGTACATTGTGCTCTCACTGTAATTTACTTCTAAATTGTGTGACTTCAGTTATGACTGTCTCTTTAAGCTATTTAAAAGCCATGTCTCTTTCTCCCAAACACACACACACACACACGCACACACACACACAAATGTCGGTGTTTCTGTTTTAGCTTCATGCTTCTGCTTGCTCTGTTTTTATTTTGGGGGGAAGTAAGGTACCCTATCGGAGAAGGCAATGGCACCCCACTCCATTACTTTTGCCTGGAAAATCCCACGGACAGAGGAGCCTGGTAGGCTGCAGTCCATGGGGTCGCGCAGAGTCAGACACGACTGAAGTGACTTAGCAGCAAGGCACCCGATTGCCGGTCGTTCCTATGGCACTGTGATCAGAAAACACAACCTGTTTGTTCTTTACTTTCTGAAAATCTACTGATTTTCTTTGTGGCATAAAACACGTTCACTTTGAGGGACTACTCCATGCATTGGGAAAGCACATATACTCTCAAGAAGTAGAGTGAGAAATGGAAAGCCATTGAATACCAACAGCTATTTCTCTCCAAAACTACACTTTATTTCTTCAATGCATTGATTCATTCTTCTATGGATAAATTTCTTAATGCTTAACTATTTGAATCCCACCACCCTGACTGGGAGCAAAGCTTCTGTGTCTATTGGCCTAAGCATTCCAGTCACCAGTGGCCCAAAAGCAAATTCCTAGGCAAAACAATCCAACCAGCCCCACTTGAATTAGAGGTCCATCCTCAATTACTCAACTATGGCCAGGAAAACCAAGATCGTTTTCAAGATTTTTAAAGCTCACCCACAGCCAGGTCTCTTCTACTCCAGGGACGTGGAAGAACTACACTTCTTTATTCCCTTGCAGTTAGGTAAAACCAAATGACTAGTTCCTACTACTGAAGCTACATAATTGCCGGTTACAAGATCCTCCAATGTTCTCTTCCCTTCCATAGCAACCAAGAAAGCCGTGTGTTATAGAGAAACAGCTACAGATGGTAGAACCTCTGACAGGTTTTCTCAGCTGCTTATACTTGACCTAACTTGACTGTGGGATGAGAAACAAACTTCACTCTGTCAAGCCACTAAAATCGGAGAATTTTTTTCACTACTGAGGCATAATTTAGCCTGTTCTGATTAACAGTGTCCTCTTGATCACGACCTCCTACAGCTGCAGGGAGGTCAAGTTCTCTGATATATACTCTTATTTGTAATAAAATTGACATCTCTAGTACAAATGAAATTTGAAGAAGAGAGTCTTTCTTTTCTACAGTCTCCAAATTTTTTCTAAACATGGCATATACTGTTTACACAATTAGAGAAAAATACTCTTTAAAGAGCTAATAACTGTTTCAACGGAATGAGCACTTAAGTACTAGAAACTTAGCAATTATCTGGTCTAGTCCTGACCACTTCCATTCTAGAGAACAGAGAACTAAAAAGCATGTCCAGAATGAGGCTATCCAATGCTACATACCAGACTAAGGACAACCACTCAAGCCTCTGGATTAGTCAGTTACGATAACACATTTTAAAATTTATTTCCCCATTAAAAAAATATACTTTCTATGATTTTCCATGGGTCTATTTCTCACTTTATTCTAATTTTTTTATTCTGATTTTTACATATCTTACCACATTCTCAACCTACATAAGCTTAGGGCCTCTACTAGCCATTCTACTAAGACTCTAAACTTCTCTTTCCTAGCACCAATACCACACTGTCATGGCAAAACTGGGTGGGTTTGCTTTCTTTTTTTTAATGCTAATCTCTCCCATTAAAGCATAAGCTCCATGAAAGCAGAACTCATTTTCATTCACTACTGTGTAACCAAGTCTGGATAGTCTTTAGCCTGTAACAGTTGCCCATTATGTATTTTTCAAGTTGATTTATACTTTACAAGTCTTAAAGACTTAGAAATAATTACTAATACTAAATTGATCATCTCAGAATTGTCTATGCTTCCTCAAAGAGACTTTCTCCTCAGAAAAGTTAAAAGCTCTACGGACGGGCCAAGAAAATGAGAGGTTTTCATAAAGGGTACTGAAGCCTCCTAGAAATCAAGTAAATTAGGACTTAAGCTTTGGGAGGGGAGGGGAGGAGAGGGAAGGGAAGGGAAGGGAAGTCACTCAGTCGTGTCTCTTTGAGACCCCTTGGACCGTAGCCTACAAGGCTCCTCTGTCCATGGAATTTTCCAGGCAAGAGTACTGGAGTGGGTTGCCATTTCCTTCTCCAGGGGATCTTCATGACCCAGGGATCGAACCCAGGTCTCTGGCACTGCAGGCAGACACTTTACTGTCTGAGCAGGGACAGTTCAAATGTACTAGTAAAATAAGTACAACTATTGTGGTCAATCATACCTTTCCTCCTATCAGTTCAGTTTAGTCACTCAGTCGTGTCCGACTCTTTGTGACCCCATGAATCGCAGCACACCAGGCCTCCCTGTCCATCACCAACTCCCGGAGTTCACTCAGACTCACATCCATTGAGTCCATGATGCCATCCAGCCATCTCATCCTCGGTCGTCCCCTTCTCCTCCTGCCCCCAATCCCTCCCAGCATCAGGGTCTTTTCCAATGAGTCAACTCTTCGCATGAGGTGGCCAAAGTACTGGATTCAGCCTTCTTCACAGTCCAACTCTCACATCCATACATGACCACAGGAAAAACCATAGCCTTGACTAGACGGACCTTAGTCGGCAAAGTAATGTCTCTGCTTTTGAATATACTATCTAGGTTGGTCATAACTTTTCTTCCAAGGAGTAAGCGTCTTTTAATTTCATGGCTGCAGTCACCATCTGCAGTGATTTTGGAGCCCAAAAAAATAAAGTCTGACACTGTTTCTACTGTTTCCCCATCTATTTCCCGTGAAGTGATGGGGCCAGATGCCATGATCTTCGTTTTCTGAATGTTGAGTCTTAAGCCAACTTTTTCACTCTTCTCTTTCACTTTCATCAAGAGGCTTTTTAGCTCCTCCTCACTTTCTGCCATAAGGGTGGTGTATCTGCATATCTGAGGTTATTGATATTTCTCCCGGCAATCTTGATTCCAGCTTGTGTTTCTTCCAGTCCAGGGTTTCTCATGATGTGCTCTGCATATAAGTTAAATAAGCAGGGTGATAATATACAGCCTTTCCTCCTATAAAGGGATAAAAGCATAAACTAAAATTCCTCCCCACAACCTCACCCAATAAAACGTGAGAAAGGAAATCTCATTTTAATTTCTTGAGACTGATCCTTAAGTTGTTTATTTGCAGCCTTTCTACTTTTATATTATTTCTAAAGCTATAACATTTCCTCCAAGTACAGAATTAACTGTATCCCCAAATTTGAAATCACATGTTTTTCATTATTTTTGAATCCAAAATAATTTTCAATTCTTTTGTAATGTCTTATTTGACCCATGTGTGGTTATTTAAAAATGCAATCTAATTTCAAAGATTTTCTCATTATTTTTTGTTATTGGTTTCTAATTTAATTCCACTATCATCAGAGGACACTGCAAATGATTTCAGTCCTTTGATATTTTTGAGGCTTGCTTTAATGACACAGTGGGTCACATTCTATCCTTATTGGGTGTGATGTTCTCTATTAATTAGGTTATGTATTTTGTTGCAATATCTGACTTTCTGTATCTTTACTAATTTTTTGTTTACTAGTTTGATCAGAGTCAGTGTGGCTATGGTCCTTAATCTAAAATTTCAGTTAACTTACACAGTGCTTATAGTGGGCCAGATACTAGTTCTAAGATATAAAATACATACATATATATATATATATATATATATGCTCCATGAAAGCAAAACTATATACATATATAAATTTATAACCACTCCAGGAAGCAGAAGCCATTATTCCCATTTTACAGATGAGGCAACAGACACAGAGATGTTAGTTTACCAAAATTGCTGACAGCCCAGCTAAGCAGCAGCAGAGCTGGGATTTAAACCCAAGCAGAGTCCATGCTCTTAATATTATGTATTTATAACACATGATCCTAGGATAAAATGTTTTCCCTCAAGTAGAAAAAAAATTCCATTGAAACAATAACCCCCTCTCAAATGGTTAAGAACTATGTTTTTATTAGAAATGATTAACATATAATTGTTTAAAGGGTACAAATATTACATCCCCCAGTATCAGGGCAAACGATGCAAAAAATATGAACAGAAAAACAAGACTGAGAATTATACTAAATGTCAACAGTGGCTATTATGAGACATTGGAGATGTGTTTCCTTTTTGTTCTACTCTTTCGTGTTTTCTAAATCCTTGACTACATATCACTCTTATAGTAAGTAAAAACTAAAGAGCATTCTATAGCCAGCAACTTGAGTGCTCTGTCTTAATTTTCAAGAGATAAAAAGTTAGCAAGAGAAATTCATCAGAGATAACTGGATGCTAAAAAGTGCTTTGTAAACTATAAAGCCATTCAGATGTTAGTAATTATAAACATTTAAAAACTAAATAGAAGCTTTTTTACGTCTTCCCTTTTCAAATTTCAACTGTTTTTAAGTGCCTGATGATTTTAAAAATTAAATGTTTTGTCTAAACAAGTTCATAAGAGCTGATTTTTGAAGGGCAGAACATTAAATTACCACACATCCCTGAATACTAACAAAAACAAAAGCAATCAACAAATTCACAACAGTATCACACTCTTTTAGTGTCGCTGAAAATCCCTTGATCTGTAATTTAATAAAATGCTGATTCAGCGCTGACGATATAAATAGGAAACTCAAATTTAACCCCACAAAAGTGATCTGCTATTTTTGGAAAAGTATTTTTATAACTCCTTAAGAAAAGGGAACAATTCATTTAAAGATGACTTAATACACATTGTAACATTAAAAATGTCCATATCATAATTAGCTTAGTCTATTTAGGATACATTTCCCTTTCAAAGTTTCTTTTGCTATTTCTGCAGCAGAACTTATGAACAAAGAACGCACAGCTGCCTCGCAGATGTATAATTTCAGTGTTTAGATTCCATTCTTCCTAGCTTCATTCTCCAAGAGGTTTTGGACTTTCTATTTCCATATGGTTTTTGACCTCCCTCAGTTTAGGTTCTACCTCCCCACATCTTACTCTATTTTAGTCGATTAGTATAGAAAAACACTTCAAATTTGAAATGTCTTAGTTTTTCAAAAACTTGCACAGCTGAAAAGAGGAGAATATACAACAAAAAAGATGAACGGATAACTAGAATAAGACAGCCAAATTTCCAAAACTTTGTATTTCTATTTAGGTAACTCCCCTCTCTATCCCCTAAATTCTAAGTTTCTTGTATTTCAGGTTCAGACATACAAGTTTAATGTATGAACAGAATTTCAGCTTTACTCACCTAATTTCATCAAATTCTTAAGTTATGACAGAAACATTAAGCAGAAGATTTTTTAAAAAAAAAACTTACACTATGTATCCCGAATGTCTGCAGATGTCACCTGTGAGTAGCATGAATATAACAGGTTACTTTTTCCTCGGGGCTTCTCTGTGGTTTACATTTGTTCAGTAAGCACTACTTCTATAACTAAGAGGCAAAAAAGCCTTCTGTTTGTTTTAAAGAAAAACCTGCAAGGAAGAAGATTCAAAAATGTCTACATATCATAACCACTTATACAAAAAATTTTTATGGAGCAACATAAACAATTTAATAATATTCCAAAGGACAGTCTCAGGAACACTAATAGCTAAAAATCAGGTTTCATTTCTCAACCTATTTGACTCCAAAATCTTCCGCCTAGATGAGCTTCTTCACTTTCATTTTCAACTGATGTGGCAGCGTTTCTAAATCTTTTTTCTTCCTGTTCTCTCACAAATAGATTTTAAGTGTATTTTAAGAAACAATACAAATAACAATTATGTTTTACAAACATCTACCCAATTTCAACTACTTTAGAGTACAAGCCATGATAAAGCTGTGAAAAAAGCCTGTCTGTTTGATCCTCATCAACAAACTTACGTCTTAGAAATGAGATACACAATAGAGCACTAATTTTAAAAAATGTTTATGAAAAGAGTTCTGGATGTTTAGAAAACAGCTGTAATCCACTGGCCTTTTACTATCCTTTCCTCTACAATGCAAAGGAAACATTAGGCCCGGCAAAGAATGCCAATCAAAAAGTTACCCACGAGAAGTTTCAAACAGATCTTAAATATTAAAAACAGAAGTGGGATTAATTGTTAAAAGTCAATCAAATTTAACCCTTCAAATATAAATACATTTAGACCTTGAATGGAGAACATGTTTTAACAGGTACCTCAGGCAACACTACAGCAAACTCAGACAAACTAATCTTCTCCTTGTGGAGAACACAGAATACAAACAGGAAAAAATAAAGTAAAACATGTACTTGACTGTGTGTAGCTCAGGTCTTCATATTAAAATTATCCTACTCCATTTGAGAACAATGTAACTTTGTGGTCAAGAACTCGGATTCTAAAGTCAGACGACTTGGGTTTGAATCCCAGCTCTGCCACTTACTTATTTAGCTGTTCAAACCTCGACAAGTTATTTAAATTCTGCGCCTCACTTTTCTCATGCATAAAAAGGAATAGATAACAATATCTGTATCATATAATACTTATAAGGATAAATGGTTTAATATGTACAAAGTACTTGAAATAGGGCCAAGTACACAGTAATATTAGGTATTATTTAATCCATCTTGATCTTGAATTTATTCTATTGTTCTACATTACTGAAACTGAAACCCATTTACCTTGTACATGTTGAAAAACAAGTAAAAATTAATTTAAAACTTTATAAACGGAAAATATCATATACTAAATAAAATATATTAAGCTGATGCTTTTTATCAAGTCATTTTTACTTTAGTGGCATCGTCGACTCGATGGACGTGAGTCTGAGTGATAGTGAAAGACAGGGAAGTCTGGCATCCTGCAGTCCACAGGGTCACAAGAGTTGGACACAGCTAAGCAACTGAACAACGTTCCAAGGTTCAATAAACTCCAACTCCATAACAACCAAGGAGTAAGACAGTTTAATTAATGTTCCAACTTAAAAGATTACCATATTCAGTTTATAAATCTGAAAGTTACATAAAGCATCCTTACTGCTAAGTCGCTTCAGTCGTGTCCGACTCTGTGACCCCATAGACGGCAGCCCACCAGGCTCCCCCGCCCCTGGGAGTCTCCAGGCAAGAACACTGGAGTGGGTTGCCATTTCCTTCTCCAATGCATGAAAGTGAAAAGTGAAAGTGAAGTCGCTCAGTCGTGTCCGACTCCTAGCGACCCCATGGACTGCAGCCCACCAGGCTCCTCCGTCCATGGGATTTTCCAGTCAAGAGTACTGGAGTGGGGTGCCATTGCCTTCTCCGGAAAGTTACATAAAGCATCCTTAATACTGCATTACACTGAGCAGAACTGGAATACACTTAAAAACAGAAACATTAGGAAAATCAAACGATTGGTGTGTACCCTAATAGCTTTTATGGAGAGAGAAGAATGAGTCCTGCTGTCACGAGGGGTTGTAGTAGGAACTTAACGTGACACGTGTGTAACTTTAATAAAGGGTCTGAAATTGGTAAAAACATGAGAACAGGTTTTATTTTTCTCCAGTGTCTACTCCAAACTATGATTGGCTCGGTTTCCCTTTCTTAGTCCTCGATGGCATCTGGACAGTTCCTTCTGTTTTTCAGTAGCTTTCAGTTATTAAATGGAGAAAGCGATGGCACCCGACTCCAGTGCTCTTGCCTGGAAAATCCCATGGATGGAGGAGCCTGGCAGGCTACAGTTCATGGGGTCGCTACAAGTTGGATACGACTGAGCAGCTTCCCTTTCCCTTTTCACTTCCAAGCACTGGAGAAGGAAATGGCAACCCACTCCAGTGTTCCTGAAAAGTCCAGTCCCATTTACTGATATTCAAATCTTTAATCCTCAGTCTTTCAATCACCTCCTTCATCTCCAAATTCAGGCTTCACCTATGGTCCAAGAGAGTTAACGGAGGAAGGGGTGTGGTCTGGTCTATTTGTGGGATGGGGCCTCGGGAGCTCAGAATCTGAGCTCCCAGTCGTCTTCTGTGGTTGCTGCCACTTTCCTGGCTAATAGGAGCTATACTGTCTGTATCACAGGTAGTCAAACGGCGACTTTTCTTCTGGGGACAAGCTGGAACTTTCTGATAACCAAGGGGTGAGGAGCTCTTACCCACTGCATATTTTCCTAGCTAAAGATCTGCTGTGACTCAACCTCTTCTAACCTCTGCTCCCCTCTCTAGCAGCCCAAGCCCAAGTGGCACATTCTGCAGTACCACCTGAACTGAGAGAAATTCAAAACAAACACAGGCTATTCCACTGACACCGTCTCTCTCCAGTTTTCTTGATCTCTTTTTCATAGATAAACCAATCAGGTGCATAATGACTACTCACCTAGGTAATGAGATGTTCTCCTCTACTTTTGCTGGTACTCCAGCAAAAAAAAAAAAAAAAGGTGGGGGGGGGGAGAAGGTTATTTATAAAAAAACAAATAACTTTGAAAAGATTCAAGATTCACCTTTAGGGGAATACACAGAAGAAGTGATCTTTTTGTGACAATGGCAGTTCAGGTGTGATATCCGCTTTTCTTCTTTTCCTCTCTAATGAGAAGAGTCAATCTTTCCTGGTTTTGAAACTCGAGGAAAGAAATTAATACCAACTGACTTCTGAGAGCCTCTGCTTCAGGGAAAGAAGCAAAAAAAGCCTATTATCAAATGCCTTCAGCTCAAAATAATTGTTATGCTACAGTGGCATAGTCTGGACCCGCTTCACCATCAACACATACAAATACCTGGACGCTTACTCTGTACAAAGCACTGAACTAGTACTGTTGGCGAAACAAAACTTTTTAGGACAAAATTCAACCAAGGAGCTTATAAAATATACAGAGCATAAGACAACTTAAACTTTTTATTCTCTTGTTTTTTAATACTTTTACAAAGCAAATGAGTTTTTATACATCACGAACAAAAGTAAAAAAAAAAAAGACAAATAAAAAAGCAAATGCACTGTGCCAAAAAGAGTGAGCTGATGCCATACAAGAGTCTCTACAAATGAGTAAGGAAAACTGGATTGGGAAGATGAACGAAGGACAGAGAGAAACGCAAAGTACCGAAAAACATATACAACTGCTCAACCTTATCCATAATCAAAGCAGCATAGATTATAACTATAACACTGTTCGGCTGGCAGACTGGCAAAAATGAAAACAGACTAATGTTGATGTTACTGTGTTGAAGCGGGGAGGGGAGAACATATGCCAACACTTGGTTGGAGAGTGAGTTGTTATGGAGATTTCGCAGAGCACTTTGGCACTCTATCAAATCTGTATGGCTTCTCTTACAGTAAATGCATTTCTAAGAATTCATCCTATAAAATAAAAATACTATCACAGGATATGTACAAGCACCACAGCACTGCCTGTAATGCCAAAAAATTGGAAACAATCTAAATATTCATCAGTAGCTGATTAGTGCATTAAATAAGGTATATTTGTGAAAGGGAACACTACTCAGCTACTAAAAAGAATGACCGAATTTATATCTACTGACATAAAAGACTGCCATGTATTCAGTGAAAACAAAGCTAAAGAAAACGATGCACAGTATGACCTCATTTTTTGGAAACAGGGAAAGGGGTTAAGAGGAAGAAATGAAGGCAGTGGAAAAGAAAAATTATCTTTCTATTGCTTTTAAGAGCAGTAATCTCTGGAGCACAGGGCAAGACTGCAGAAGACATTGACTTTCTACTTCTGGGCTGTTACTGTTTAACGTTTCAACACAAATATGTGTAACTTCTTTAAACAGAAGAAACAAAAGAGAGGGTCTATGGTGCCAGACAGGGAAACGACACCGAGCTTCCCCTGATTAAAACCTGAGGAAAGACAAAAAAAGAAATAAAGAAAGATAAAAAAAACTGAGAAGGCTTACAGTGAAGAAATTTAACATATTTAATGATGTACAAGACACACCAACTACCTTCGAACAATCACACAGAAGAGCCAACTTTTAGCCCTGGAGCACTGAGGACAGCGTCACAGAAGAGACAGGACTCTCGCCAGACTCTGAGGAACCATGATAAGCAAAGAATGGGGGGAGGAAAGAGAGCACCCTACTATATAATGCATACTTAAGAATTGTTAATAGCCACGTTAAAAAAGCAAAAAGAATCAAAAATAATACATTTATTTAACCCAACATATTCAAAACAGTATTAACAATATGTAACCAAAATTTGTATGGTACAAGATATTCTACCTTCTTTTTATTGCACCATCTTCAAAATCTGGTGCATACTTCAGACTAGCCACATTTTGAATATTCAACAACCACACGTGGTACCACAGGGGACACTACAGACCTAAGGATTCCGAACTCACATCCAGAATTGGATATTTAGGTGACAGAGGCTAATAAAAGAGCAATGGGAAGTGAATGAGGCAGAAAAGGAAGAAGGGGCCAGAGAAGAAGGCCGGTGTGGGACGCTTTGAATTTTATATTGTAAGCAATAAGAAACCAGAAAAACATGTTTAGCAAGGAGAGATGACCACTAAAGCACTATTTCAGAAAGATTAACTTTTTTCTTTACTCAAGATGCACACATATAAATACAACAAGTCTTTTTCTCAACATTTTTTATTACATGAAAGATTACCAAAACTGATACAATAAAAGTTACCTGTCATCAAGTGATAGTATTTTGTTGACCTGATATATAGACACTTTTGAATACTGTTCAAATATTTCTATTTCATGACATTTTTTAATGATTTTTTGAAAAATAAATAAGTTCAAGAATCTCACCAAAAGTTAATAGCCTTAACTTTAGTATTTCCCAACAGGACCTCCTTTCAGCTAGAAATCTAAATATTCTTAAATACAAATTTAAGACATTCAAGATTTTATATCCCTGAAATATATTATAAAATTTTAATTTCAAGTAAGAAAGCTACCTACAAATTTCAATATACACAAAACAGCATGACAACCATTCAAGTCTCCTCCAGACTTAACTTCAACATTGAGAGCCTATAACATTTCAGATAGTTTAGATAAATTATCTATCTAAAGAAAAATAAAAAGCTCAAAAGAGAAAGGAAACCAGGGCATGGAAGAACACCACTGGCCGTATGCCATTTCCTTCATTACCTGAAACGACCACCAGGGCAGAAAAGTGACTTTTCAGCTAAAAACCAGAAATCCAGTGATGTCATCAGGACCAAAAGCAATTTCAGTAACTAACCACTCCGCATTAAAGTCATGTAACTTTATTCTTTTAAGCAGAAAGCAACATTAAAGCTTATCAAACTCCTTTCACTTTTTAAGACAAGGAAACAAAGATCCATATAGAGTTAATACAGCATCCAAGACTGCACAGTTAGCTTAGTGGTAATGCCAGTACTATATAGATGTTAGCTTACAAAAATCAAAAGCCGAAGCTCGAGTGTTTTGCAGCTTCTTTAAAATTTTTCAAATTTCCCAAATTATCCACAACAGGTATACTACTTTTATAATTTTTTAAAAAGCAAACATGTTTGCTTTAAAAACTACTAAATAGTGATACTTCCAGGAACACTCTCCTCTCCTTTCCAGTCCAAGGTCTCACTGTACCGGCCACTGTCTCAGGAAAGCCTTGCAAAGCACCTGCACCCAACAGACCAACTGCTCTGACTACTCCTGTAAGCCACCTGCACTTGTGTTTTGTAGATCTTAATGTAACTATAATTACACAATCATTTGTGAAGTTATGTAATGTCTATCTTCTCTATCTAGGTCTTAAATTGCTATTTCTCAGGGCTGTTCTAGGCTCTCTGCTGTTATATACCAGGAGTTCCTGAAATGAGGTCTGTAAAATAACCATGAAATTATATATTGTTGTTGCTGTTGTATATAACAACAATCATATACTGTCGTTGACTCAGTTGCTAAGTCACGTCTGACTCTTCGAGACACCATGGACCGCAGCAGGCCAGGCTCCTCTGTCCTCCACCATCTCCCGGAGTTTGCTCAAATTCATGTCCATTGAGTTAGTAATGCTATCTAACCATCTCATCCTCTGCCACCCTCTTCTCCTTTTGTCTTTAACCTTTCCCAGCAACAGAGTCTTTTCCAATGGCTCTTCCCATCAGGTGGCCAAAGGTATTGGAGCTTCAGCTTCAGCATCAGTCCTTCCAATGAATATTCAGGGTTGATTTCCTTCAGGATTGACTTGTTTGATCTCCATGCAGTCCAAGGGACTCTAAAGAGTCTTCTGCAGTACCACAGTTTGAAAGCATCAGTTCTTGGTTGCTCAGCCTTCTTCATGATCCAACTCTCCCATCTGTACACAACTACTGAAAAAACCATTGGTTTGACTATACAGATCTTTTCACCAAAGTGATGTCTCTGCTTTTTAATATGTTGTCCAAGTTTGTAGCAGCCTTCCTTCCAAGGAGCAAGCGCTGTTTAATTTCAAGGCTCCAGTCACCATCTGCAGTAATTTTGGCTCCCAAGACAATAAAATCTGTCACTACTTCCACTTTTTTCTCCTTCTGTCGCCATGAAGTGATGGTGCCATGATTACTGGGTGCTATAATCTTAGTTTTCTTTTTTAATGTTGAGCTTCAAGTCAGTTTTTTCACTATACTCTTTCACCTTTGTCAAGGTGAATTTACATACTTAATTGCTATATTTGTGTATTTTTCTTCAGATACTCAAAAAATGTCCTTGAAAGGGGTTAAGAACCTTTAAAATAGTCGATTTATGTTGTTTACCTACCCAGATAGCATCACCAAGTCAATGGACATGAGTTTGAGCAAACTCCCAGAGATAGTGAAGGTCAGGGAAGCCTAGCGCTCTGCAGTCCAATGGGTCGCAGAGTCAGACACAACTCAGTGACTCAGCAACAACCTACTCAGAGCCGCCTTTCTTTGAGGAAACAACCACTTGCCCATTTCACACGGCTCAAAGAAGGCGATCAGCCCCTGACTGCTTCAGTGGACATATAAGCCAACTCTGGCAATGAGGGTACCCCACATTCCATATAGACTCAATCACAATCTCTCCACGAGACAGAATACACGCACCTGGGAAAGAAGCGTTTTTTCCCTCTCTTGAACCTACAGCAATAAGGACCACACAACCCTGGAGCTACCAGTGGTCCTCCCTGCCAGATGAAAGTACCTGCTGAAAACGAGGCAAAAAAAGTGGTAAGCAGAGAAGACAGATTCCCAATTACATCATCTGAACACTTAGATCCAGTCATACTTATTTCTAGTCTTTTCCAAAAAATGGGTTTGGGAGGTGATTGAGGGTAGCTTTCCCCCCTTTAAGCTAATCTGAGTTAGTTTTGCCACTTGCAAGCAAAAGTCACTTTAGAGAGCCACCTAGTTCCCATTGCTGGAATACACAATTTATATGGTATTCAATTCCAAATGTCTATCTACCTCCAACTCAAACCTCTGTCAAACTCCAGACCTATTAATGCAACTTGCAAGTAGAAATCTCTACCCGGTGTTTCAGAGGATCAAAACTAAATTATTTTCCTCCAGGAACAAGCTCTTCCCCCTACTTTTTTCATCTCAGTTAACAACAACATCTACCTTGCCAGGTTTCCAATCTAGAAACCTGGGAGTTATTCTTGACAATCCCACTCCTCCTCTCCTCCACAGCTAATTACCAAGTCTTATCCATTCTATACCCTAATTACCTGCCACCATCCTAAGTGTGAGCAAGGACGGAACAGCTTCCCTACAAGTTCCAGTGTCTTTGGTCTTCTTTTCTCCAAACTGATTATCCACTATGTAACTTACTTCCTAAATTGTAAATTTGGCTATTTTATCCCCACACTTGACATACTCCTGTTCTTTGTAACTGAAGTGAATGTGTTAGGGGCTCAGTCGTGTCCGACCCCATGGGCTATAGCTTGCCAGGCTCAAAGAATCCTCCAGACAAGAATAATGGAGTGGGAAGCCATTCCCTTCTCCAGGGGATCAACCCAGGGACTGAACCTGGATCTCCTGCATTGCTTTACCATCTGAGCCACCAAGAAAGCCCTTAAAGGAACAGCCAATTATATACAGGTAGAGCAAGAGCCAAGCCCTACAAGCTTCAGATGTTATTAGTGGTATGAAAAGTGTTTACAGTAAGAAAACAAAGTTCATCACAAATGTAACAGAAGAGTAACAACATGCATAATATCAGGCAGAATAGCTCAAATCCGCCAGTTATTTTTTTAATTTTAAATTTGTTTAATTGAAAGATAACTGCTTTACAGAACTGTGTTGGTTTCTGCCAAACCACCATAAATCAGCCATAAGTATACATATGGGCCCTCCCTCCTGAACCTCCCTCCCACCTCCCTTCACATCCCACCGCTCTAGGTTCTTAGAGAGCCCCATTCGAGCTCCTCATGTCACGCAGCAAATTCCCATTGGCTATCTATTTTACACATGGTAATGTAAGTGCCCGTTTTCAATAAAAAATACACAGGAATATCTTTCCCTATCTCAGTTCAGTTCAGTCGCTCAGTCGTGTGCGACTCTGCGACCCCATGAATCGCAGCACGCCAGGCCTCCCTGTCCATCACCAACTCCCGGAGTTCACTCAGACTCACATCCATTGAGTCCGTGATGCCATCCAGCCATCTCATCCTCGGTCGTCCCCTTCTCCTCCTGCCCCCAATCCCTCCCAGCATCAGGGTCTTTTCCAATGAGTCAACTCTTCGCATGAGGTGGCCAAAGTACTGGAGCTTCAGCTTTAGCATCATTCCTTCCAAAGAAATCCCAGGGTTGATCTCCTTCAGAATGGACTGGTTGGATCTCCTTGCAGTCCAAGGGACTCTCAAGAGTCTTCTCCAACACCACAGTTCAAAAGCATCAATTCTTCGGCGCTCAGCCTTCTTCACAGTCCAACTCTCACATCCATACATGACCACAGGAAAAACCATAGCCTTGACTAGACGGACCTTAGTCGGCAAAGTAATGTCTCTGCTTTTGAATATACTATCTAGGTTGGTCATAACTTTTCTTCCAAGGAGTAAGCGCCTTTTAATTTCATGGCTGCAGTCACCATCTGCAGTGATTTTGGAGCCCAAAAAAACAAAGTCTGACACTGTTTCTACTGTTTCCCCATCTATTTCCCATGAAGTGATGGGACCAGATGCCATGATCTTCGTTTTCTGAATGTTGAGCTTTAAGCCAACTTTTCCACTCTCCTCTTTCACTTTCAACAAGAGGCTTTTTAGCTCCTCCTCACTTTCTGCCATAAGGGTGGTGTCATCTGCATATCTGAGGTTATTGATATTTCTCCCAGCAATCTTGATTCCAGCTTGTGTTTCTTCCAGTCCAGCGTTTCTCATGATGTACTCTGCATATAAGTTAAATAAGCAGGGTGACAATATACAGCCTTGACGTACTCCTTTTCCTATTTGGAACCAGTCTGTTGTTCCATGTCCAGTTCTAACTGTTGCTTCCTGACCTGCATACAGATTTCTCAAGAGGCAGGTCAGGTGGTCTGGTATTCCCATCTCTTTCAGAATTTTCCACAGTTTACTGTGATCCACACAGTCAAAGGCTTTGGCATAGTCAATAAAGCAGAAATAGATGTTTTTCTGGAACTCTCTTGCTTTTTCCATGATCCAGCGGATGTTGGCAATTTGATCTCTGGTTCCTCTGCCTTTTTTAAAACCAGCTTGAACATCAGGGAGTTCACGGTTCACGTATTGCTGAAGTCTGGCTTGGACAATTTTGAGCATTACTTTACTAGCATGTGAGATGAGTGCAATTGTGTGATAGTTGGAGCATTCTTTCGCATTGCCTTTCTTTGGATTGGAATGAAAACTGACCTTTTCCAGTCCTGTGGCCACTGCTGAGTTTTCCAAATTTGCTGGCAAATTGAGTGCAGCACTTTCACAGCATCATCTTTCAGGATTTGAAAGAGCTCAACTGGAATTCCATCACCTCCACTAGCTTTGTTCGTAGTGATGCTTTCTAAGGCCCACTTGACTTCACATTCCAAGATGTCTGGCTCTAGATTAGTCATCACATCATCATGATTATCTGGGTCTTGAAGATCTTTTTTGTACA
Source organism: Aepyceros melampus (assembly GCA_006408695.1). NCBI lineage: Eukaryota > Metazoa > Chordata > Mammalia > Artiodactyla > Bovidae > Aepyceros > Aepyceros melampus. Next base: position 324,427 of record SJXQ01007064.1, read on the forward strand.
GTTCTTCCATGTATTCTTGCCACCTCTTCTTAATATCTTCTGCTTCTGTTAGGTCCAGACCATTTCTGTCCTTTATTGAGCACTTGAGCACAGGCAGCGGAGGCGGCCACCTCACTTGAGCGCGGCCGACAGCTATCCGACGTCTGAGGTCAGGGGCAGCAGCCTAGAGTGCCAGGTTGCGACGGCGCAGGAACCGCCAAGAGGAGCTACCCTGCGTCCGAGGTCAGTGGCGGCTGGGAGGAGCTACCCCGCATCTGAAGTCAGTGGTGGCCGGTAGGAGACACCCCGCTTCTGAGGTCAGGGCAGCGGCCGGGAGGAGCTACCCCACGTCTGAGGCCAGTGGCGACAGGGAGGAGACACACCACATCTGAGGTCTGGGGTGGCGGGAGAAGCCACCTCTTCCCCGAGGTCAGGAGCGGCAGCTGAAAGGAGCCACCCACGCCCGAGGCCAGGTGCATCGGTGGGAGGAGCAACCCGAGGAGTGGTGGCTGGGCAGGCACAGGAGGGCCTAGAGGAGCTATCCTACCTTGAAGGTCAGAAACGGTGGCGGTAAGGAGATACCCCTCGTCAAAGGTAAGGTGCAGTGGCTGTGCTTTGCTGGAACAGTCGTGAAAAGATACCCCACACCCAAGGTAAGAGAAACCCAAGTAAGATGGTAGGTGTTGCAAGAGGGAATCAGAGGGTGGACACCCTGAAACCATACTCACAGAAAACTAGTCAATCTAATCACACTAGGACCACACCCTTGTCTAACTCAATGAAACCAAGCCATGCCTGTGGGGCAACCCAAGATGGGTGGGTCATGGTAGAGAGGTCTGACAGAATGTGGTCCACTGAAGAAGGGAATGGCAAGCCACTTCAGTATTCTTGCCTTGAGAACCCCATGAACAGTATGAAAAGGCAAAATGATAGGATACCAAAAGAGAAACTCCCCAGGTTGGTAGGTTCCCAATATGCTACTGGAGATCAGTGGGGAAATAACTCCAGAAAGAATGAAGGGATAGAGCCAAAGCAAAAACAATACCCAGTTATGGATGTGACTGGTGATAGACGCAAGATCCAATGCTGTAAAGAGCAGTATTGCATAGGAACCTGGAATGTCAGGTCCATGAATCAAGGCAAATTGGAAGTGGTCAAACAAGAGATGGCAAGGGTGAACGTCGACATTCTAGGAATCAGCGAACTAAAATGGACTGGAATGGGTGAATTTAACTCAGATGACTATTATATCTACTACTGCAGGCAGGAATCCCTCAGAAGAAATGGAGTAGCCATCATGGTCAACAAAAGAGTCTGAAATGCAGTACTTGGATGCAATCTCAAAAATGACAGAATGATCTCTGTTCGTCTCCAAGGCAAACCATTCAATATCANGGGTCATCCCAGTTCACCAGCCCCAAGCATCCTGTATCCTGCATCAAACCTAGACTGGCATTTCGTTTCTTACATGATATTATACATGTTTCAATGCCATTCTCCCAAATCATCCCACCCTCTCCTTCTCCCACAGAGTCCAAGAGGCTGTTCTATACATCTGTGTCTCTTTTGCTGTCTCACATAGAGGGTTATCATTACCATCTTTCTAAATTCCATATGTATGTGTTAGTATACTGTATTGGTGTTTTTCTTTCTGGCTTACTTCACTCTGTATAATTGGCTCCCGTTTCATCCACCTCATTAGAACTGATTTAAATGCATTCTTTTTAATGGCTGAGTAATACTCTGTTGTGTATATGTACCACAGCTTTCTTACCCATTCCTCTGCTGATGGACATCTAGGTTGCTTCCATGTCCTGGCTATTATAAACAATGCTGCAATGAACATTGGGGTACACGTGTCTCTTTCCATTCTAGTTTCCTCATTGTGTATGCCCAGCAGTGGGAAAATCCCATGGTCAGAGGAATCTGGCAGGCTGTGGTGTGTAGGGTTGCACAGAGTTTGGCAAGACTGAAGCAATGTAGTGCACACTCATGCTAGGTTTGTCATAGCTTTTCTTCCAAGGATCAAAAGTCTTTTAATTTAATGGCTGCAGTCATCAACCAAAGTGATTTTAGAGCCCAATAAAAGGACATCTTCCACTGTTTCCACTTTTTCCCATCTATTTGCCATGAAGTAATCAGGCTGGATGCTTTGATCTTAGTTTTTTGAATGTTGAGTTTTAAGCCAGCTTTTTCACTCATCTCTTTAACCTTCATCAAGAGGCTCTTTAGTTTCTCTTTCACTTCAGTTCAGTCACTCAGTCGTGTCTGACACTTTGTGACCCCATGAACTGCAGCAAGCCAGGCCTCCCTGTCCATCATCAACTCCTGGAGTCCACTCAAACCCATGTCCATTGAGCCAATGATGCCATCCAACCATCTCATCCTCTGTCATTCCCTTCTTTGCCCTCAGTCTTTCCCAGGATCAGGGTCTTTTCCAATGAGTCAGCTCTTCACATCAGGTAGCCAAAGTATTGGACTTTCTGCCATTAGAGTGGTATTATCTGCATATCTGAGATTATTGATATTTTTCCTGGCAATTTTGATTCCAGCTCATGGTCAGTCCATTCTGGCATTTTGCATGATATACTTGCATATAAGTTAAATACAAAGGTAACAATATACAGCCTTGACATACTGCTTTTCTAATTTTGAACAGTCTGATGTTTCATGTCTGGTTCTAAGTGCTGTTTTTAACCTGTATACAGGTATATACCTGTATATAGGTATAGTTATGAATGAATTATAATAATTATACATACCATTTAGTACAGTGTCTAGCACAAAGGAATTGTATAACCTAGCAGGAGGACTCTGTGGGGCTCCTGGTCACAGAAGTCTTTTTTATCCCCATTTCTAGGCAAGACTCTAGTCTTCATAACCTTCCCTGAGTTCCAAAGGGCAGATTTTAACAGTTTCTAATCAAGGAAGAGAAGTAAGAAACCACCTGACGCAAGATTACAAGAACCAGGGAGGTTCACCAAGCTTAGGAGACCAACCACCTGAGACCTGGAACACACCCTAATCTTGTCAGCAACTCTCACCCTTGAACTATTGCTATAAACTCCTCACCATATCCTCCTCCTAGGTTGGGACAGATGGATTTTTGAAGCAGGAGCCCACTTTGTCCTGCTTTGCCTGGCAAAACAATAATGCTATCCTTTTCTACTTCACCCAAAACTCTGTCTCCAACATTTGATTTGGCAATGGTTTATACAAAGACTGAACTTTGGGCATCAAATGCTCAGTAATTGGTGGCTACTGCTGGTGTATGTAAATCAAATACAACACATGTGTATCATTTATTAACTACTCCACCTTATATAAGGATTTGAAAGCTATATTTAATGTATATATTCATATGTTCATTTCATGTTTATCAGTTATCTTATCTATCTGATTCAGATATCAATTGGCATTCTGGAAATCCTGTTTTTTACCTCTTCATCTTTAAAAGTAGCAATAATATTAAATTAAAATAAACATGCAAACCATGGTAAATATCCAGTTTCAGTAAACTGAAAAACATGTTAAACAACTCTAAATAGACAGACTTTTTCTTTTTCTTCTTTTAAACAGGATACATGCCCATACATGTAAGGCTTTGTCTTTTTTAAAGCTAATTGAACTTTTTGGTTTGTGTAAGGTTAACAGAGAAGATGGACGTGAGTCTGAGTGAACTCCGGGAGTTGGTGATGGACAGGGAGGCCTGGCGTGCTGCGATTCCCAAAGAGTCGCAGAGTCGGACACTACTGAGCGACTGAACTGAACTGAACTGAACAGAGAAGATATAAACCTTTATAAAATAATCATACTACATATTTTGAATATTCTCTGAAATAGACACTTCTTTGCAAGAGTACTTTTCTATTTAAATTTGCATATCCAAACGGGTTTTTAAGAAAATGGATGATTCTTATGCTCTGAAATTGTATAACTATTGAATGTTGATAATTTCTGATTTTAAATTTATGCAATAAAGTAATTAAATTTGAAACATATGTCATAGCTAGAGAAATAAACTATTGCCAAAAATTAAGTAGATATTACTAGATAAAATATTACCACAAAATATTTCATAAGTAAGAATATTTCATGAGGTTTTACCCTGAAATAGTGTATGTCTCAGGAAGCTTTTTTATGTCGTTATGTCACATAGATTATATTAAGTAGTAATTACTGCTAACAAAGTGTAATATTGCGCAAATTACCACAGATATTCTTTTATGAACACAACTTTATAAAAAATAAGAAAGCTATTGCTAAAGCTATCAAAACAATTCCCTCTGAAATTTGAACTATAATTGTCAGTCATTTTTATTCTGTCCGGTGAGACACAGAGGAATTCAGGAGGCAGCTGACAATCCACTCATGTAATTATGTTTCTCCCTATGTTTGAACTGTTAGGTAGAATTTTTGCTAATAAATCTTTAAACAAATAGTATCCCTTCCCTTCATATTGAAGGTGAAGGTGAAGGTGAAGTCGCTCAGTCATGTCCAACTCTTTGCGACCCCATGGACTGTAACCTACTAGGCTTCTCCGTCCATGAGATTCTCCAGGCAAGAATACTGGAGTGGATTGCCATTTCCTTCTCCAGATCCCTTCATATTAAGCTTGGTTATTCTGGGATCAAGAGATATTCAAACACAGGGTAGAAATGACAAATTGTGTTTCTGTGTCCTCTACTCAAAACTTATTCTGTAACATGGAGAAGCTAAGGAATCACAAGAAATAAAGGATAGTTTAGACATTGCCTAGCAACACCTCACAAAATGAAAGATAGAAGACTCACCAGAAATGAGAACAGGTGAAATCATATAAAAACTATTTTAAACATACTTTCTAAGTCATCTAGGAGGAAAAAAGAGCTAAACAGAAATGGGCTCATTTTCTGTGCACCAGAGGAACAATAGAGGAGGAGAGAGAAATTGACATACTCTTCTAGTCATCACTGCAAACTCACATCATGGAGGTAAAATTTTCATCAGACATAATAAAAAATGAATTCCAAATGTAAAGTAGTATGATACAAATCTAATATAAAAACAAATAATTGTGCCAAAATACTATTAGTTCTTGCTTCAATGTAGCATCCATGAGATCATTTCTAGTTCTTATCATTTTATGAAATAGTAGCTAAATACATCTTTCATTTTATAATTTAAAGGTTTTCATATTAAATATGTTTCTTTTTAATCACTGAACATATTGACTTTTTTTTTTTTTGCAAATGGCTCTCAATAGTATTAATAGTAGGACTCAAGATTTCTTCTAAGGCTGTTGTGATAGAATGCAAAAATAAATTGTGGAGAACTGAAATAGGAGGGAAGAGGATAGGGCACAAACTTTAAAAGATGACAACATAAATTGCTGTCATAAAAAGATGACAACATAAACTGATAAGAACAAACTAGGTCCAAGATGGGGAACTAGTCCATTTCCACTAGACCTTAAGTCTCAGTGTACACAATTGTAACAAATCAGCAAGCTAAATGACACACCCACAGACACCATGACAGTTCTGAGGCCAACTATCAAAGACCAAAAGGGGGGAGGTGGTCCAGCTCCTGGAAATCCCCATCTGTTCCTCAAAATAGTTGGAATATTCATTTGACTTAGCCTATGAAATTACCTAGCCTATGAAAAGTAGCCATGCCTTCTGAGGGCCACTCTTGCATTCTAGCATGGCACACACCATCTGTGGATTGTGTTCTCTCTAAATAAATTCACTTCTTAGGCTTCCCTGGTGGCTCAGAGGTTAAAGCGTCTGCCTCCAATGTGGGAGACCCGGGTTCGATCCCTAGGTTGGGAAGATCCTCTGGAGAAGGAAATGGCAATCCACTCCAGTATTCTTGCCTGGAGAATCCCATGGACTGAGAAGCCTAGTAGGTTACAGTCCATGGGGTAGCAAAGAGTCGGACACGACTGAGCGACCTCACCTCACCTCACCTCTTACCTATCACTTTGGTTCTCACTGAATTTGTTCTGCAATGAGACATCAAAGAATCTGGGTTTTAGTAAGTCCTGAACCCATGTATGTGATCTCAGTTAAAAGACTGTAGAGTCTGGCCAGATTCATGTCCTGGGTACATAAGTTCAAGTACCTATCTGGGGTACACATTTTCAGTTTAAAGTCAGAATATGCCAATCAGTGTTGTGAGGATAAAATAAAACAAGTACATAACACTATTTAGCACAGTCTTCATTTTATGGGAGAAAGGAGGTGTTTTCAATAACTACTTATTCACTCTTACTCTAACTAGTGTTATCCTGTGGAAACTCTTATAACAGCAGAAGGGAATTTATGTTAGCAAGAGTAGGTGGAAACTACTCCAACATCCTCCCTGAGATTCCTGAAGTTGTGAGGGAAATGTTTCTATACACACCATTTCCTGGGTCTATGAAATAAATCAGGAAATTACTACCAGGCAGTTTTTAGGAAAAGGAAGAGACAGAGCCACTTTGTGTGGAAATAATATTAGGGTAATACATCTGTCTTAATATAATCTAGCTTTTGGTTGAAACCACTATGCATGTCAGGAGTGAGCGGATAAATTGGGGAAACAAATCAGATCAACAGGCTGAAGTGGCTAGCTTCTGAGTAGGTTAGGGTACATATGCTAAACTGTCATCCCACATAGTGCTAATGGTAAAGAATTTGCCTGCCAATGCAGGAGACGAAAGAGATACGGGTTTGATCCCTGGATCAGGAAGATCCCCTGGAGTAATAAATGGCAATCCTCTCCAGTATTCTTGCCTGGAAAATTCCATGGACAAAAGAGCCTGGCAGGTGACAGTCCATGGCTGTCAGACATGGCTGAGCACAGCACCCAGCTGTCACTATTCAAGATGTGGTCAAAAAATAATAAGTTGCCTGCTTGTCAGTTCAGTAGACACAAATGTTGCCTGCCTTTCTGGTAAAAAACAGATGCTGTCTTCCTTCAAGCCCTCAGATCCTGCAGCCACCCCAGGTGTGCCCTAGGGGAAATTCAGGATAACACAGGAATCAACCATAGGTAGTTAAGGAAGAAGATGTTAGCCACTCAGTGTCTGACTCTGTGACCTTGTGAACTGAAGCCCACCAGGCTCCTCTGTCCATGAAATTCTCCAGGCAAGAATACTGGAGTGGATTGTCATTTCCTTCTCCAGAGTTCTCCCATACTGCAAGCAGACTCTTTACTAACTTAGCCATCAGGGAAGCTAATAGTTAAGATGCATATCAAAGGAATAATTTTCAATAAGCCATTCTTACATCTTCCCATGAAAAGATAAGCACTAACATGAACTTGAGCTGTGTTTGTTTGTTGTCAGGTTTTGTAGTTAGCAATAATGGTTTGATATTCAACCACTTTTTTTTTTCAGCAAAACTTCTGTATATCCTGATTTCTCCCTTACCTTTTCAGATCAGTTTCTCAGTGGTATCTGAGAAGCTGTCTTCTGGGCTGTAGTCTTCATTAAGGTCTCCAAACAATACAAAAATTGCAACCTTTAAGATATATATATATATATATATTATGGCCCTTTTGTCCTGCCCCTTCTATAATTTACCTGCCCCAGGTAAATTTTTCTAAAATATAAAACTGAAAGTGTTACTCACCTGCTCAAAACTACAATGTATTTTATTCTTCTCCAGGATAAAGTATAATTGTCACAAGTTGATTGGTAGATTTGGCTGAAACCAGCAAACTTTAAGGACTTCCCTGGTGATTCAGACAGTAAAGAAAGCACTTGCAATGTGAGAGACCTGGGTTCAAATCCTTGGGTTGGGAAGATTGCCTGGAGGATGGCATGGCAACCTACATCAGTATTCTTGCCTGGAGAATCCCCATGGACAGAGGAGACAGGCAGGCTACAGTCCATGGAGTTACAAAGAGTCAGACATGACTGAGTGATTAAGCACATCAGAGATGGAAGTTGTAATTAACATTCCCAAGAAGACAAAGCCTTTTGTATATCTTATTTTGACAGGGAAGAAATAAAAGTGATGAATTAGAACAAGCATGTCTATTGTCACTAGCAGGGTCTGACTGTGGCTCAGACTGTCACATACAGGTTAGTGTCCTGAATTCCATACCACTCAAACTTTAACACCTCTTTCCACAGTTCTGATCACATGATAAACACTTAACAAAGATTTGAGGAATGAGTGAAAAAAGTTCTCTGGAGAAGTGAATGAATTCAGAAGAAGAAATAAATGAAAAAAAAAAAAAAACAGGTCAAATGAATAGATACTTGAGGCTTAGTAGAAGTAGAAGGAGGAGGGGAAAACTAGAAGGATATAGCTCTTGCCTCTCAGGTTTATTATAATGGCTACTGGACTGAGTGCACTAATACCACAACAACCAATAGTTGTGTTAATGTAGCAACGACAATGTACTGGGCAGCAGTATGATCACGCATTATGCTCAGACTTACCTGACAATATCTCATTTACTCTTTAAAATAACCTTTGAAGAAATGTCACCATTGGGTTTATTTTACATATATGTACACTAAAGTTTCAGAGTGATTAATTATTATCCTATGTCATCACTGTGAACAAAGCTAGTGGAGGTGATGGAATTCCAGTTGAGCTATTTCAAATCCTGGAAGATGATGCTGTGAAAGTTGCTGCACTCAATGTGCCAGCAAATCTGGAAAACTCAGCAGTGGCCACAGGACTGGAAAAGGTCACTTTGCATTCCAATCCAAAGAAAGACAACACCAAAGAATGCTCAAACTACCACACAATTGCACTCATCTCACATGCTAGTATATTAATGCTCAAAATTCTCCAAGCCAGGCTTCAACAGTACGTGAACCGTGAACTTCCAGATGTTCAAGCTGGTTTTAGAAAAGGCAGAGGAACCAGAGATCAAACTGCCAACATCTGTTGGATCATCGAAAAAGCAAGAGAGTTCTAGAAAAACATCTATTTCTGCTTTATTGACTATGCCAAAGCCTTTGACTATGTGGATCACAATGAACTGTGGAAAATTCTGAAAGATATGGGAATACCAGACCACCTGACCTGCCTCTTGAGAAACCTGCATGCAGGTCAGGAAGCAACAGTTAGAACTGGACATGGAACAACAGACTGGTTCCAAATAGGAAAAGTAGTATGTCAAGGCTGTATATTGTCACCCTGCTTTTTTAACTTACATGTAGAGTACATCATGAGAAATGTTGGGCTGGAAAAAGCACAAGCTGGAATCAAGAGTGCCGGGAGAAATATCAATAACCTCAGATATGCAGATGACACCACCCTTATGGCAGAAAATGGAGAGGAACTAAAAAGTCTGTTGATGAAAGTGAAAGAGGAGAGTGAAAAAGTTGGCTTGAAGCTCAACATTTAAAAAACTAAGATCATCACATCTGGTCCCATCACTTCATGCAAAATAGATGGGGAAACAGTGGAAACAGTGTCAGACTTTATTTTGGGAGTATCAAAAATGATATTAAAAGATGCTTACTCCTTGAAAGGAAAGTTATGACCAACCTAGATAGCATATTGAAAAGCAGAGACATTACTTTGCCAACAAAAGTCTGTCTAGTCAAGGCTATGGCTTTTATTGTGGTCATGTATGGATGTGAGAGTTGGACTGTGAAGAAAGCTGAATGCCGAAGAATTAATGCTTTTGAACTGTGGTGTTGAAGACTCTTGAGGGTCCGTTGGACTGCAAGAGATCCAACCAGTCCTTTCTAAAGGAAATCAGTCCTGGGTGTTCATTGGAAGGACTGATGCTAAAGCTGAAACTCCAATACTTTGGCCACAGAATAGTTGACTCATTGGAAAAGACCCTGATGGTGGGAGGGACTGGAGGCAGGAGGAGAAGGGGATGACAGAGGATGAGATGGCTGGATGGCATCACTGACTTGATGGACATGAGTTTGAGTGAACTCCGGGAGGTGGTGATGGACAGAGAGGACTGGCGTGCTGGAATTCATGGGAATGCAAAGAGTCGGAAATGACTGAGCAACTGAACTGAACTGAACTGATGTCAGTCATATTTAGTACATAGTGTGACAAGAAGAAACAGAAGCTAAAATTATAAGTAAGGCCATATTTTGAAGTGACTTAGATGGTAATCCTATTTTGGACTTTGAAAGCTATGAGATCTCCTTGGGTATTAATTCAACCATCTGAATAAAATTGTCAAATAAATGTTCACCTATATGAAATAAATACTATGTGATGACTGGGAAAGATATCACCTAATGGTTACTGCTACTGATGATGGTAACATTCACATGTGTGTAGACTGGGCCCCCCTAGTGGCTCAGAATCCCCCTGCAATGAAAGAAACAGAAGCTAAAATTATAAGTAAGGCCATATTTTGAAGTGACTTAGATGGTAATCCTATTTTGGACTTTGAAAGCTATGAGATCTCCTTGTGTATTAATTCAACCATCTGAATAAAATTGTCAAATAAATGTTCACCTATATGAAATAAATACTATGTGATGACTGGGAAAGATATCACCTAATGGTTACTGCTACTGATGATGTTAACATTCACATGTGTGTAGACTGGGCCCCCCTAGTGGCTCAGAATCCCCCTGCAATGCAGGAGACATGATTTCAATCCCTGTGTAGGGAAGATCTTTCCCTGGATAAGCGAATGGCTACCCACTCCAACCACTCCATTATTCTTGCCTGGAGAATTCCATGTACAGAGAAGCCTGATGAGTTACAGCCCATGGGGTCTCAACGAGTCAGACTCAATGGAGAGATTAAAACTTTCACTTTTGTGTAGAGTAAGATTTTTGTCAGTTCCACCATGTCTAATGAATCACACATATTTTCCTTACAGTCTTTTATCTGCTTTCCTTAATTTTCACTTGTTTTAGTTCACAGAATATGTAAGGGTGCTTCAGTTCACTTCAGCNCACTGTTTCCCCATCTATTTCCCATGAAGTGATGGGACCAGATGCCATGATCTTTGTTTTCTGAATGTTGAGCTTTAAGCCAACTTTGTCACTCTCCACTTTCACTTTCATCAAGAGGCTTTTTAGTTCCTCTTCACTTTCTGTCATAAAGGTGGTGTTACAAGGTATTAAAAATTTAACAGGGAAAAGTCAACTGATGGAGAAGCAAAACTCTTCTTAATATTATGATGAGAAAATATTTTCTCCTGGATCTAATTCATGAGTTTTCCCTGAGGGATCAGGAACTAAATAAACTGAGAGTAAGTGACCAAGAGAAAGAATGAAGGGACACTATTTTGAGAAACGTGAAAAATGGCAGAAGAGATGAATAATGTGGATTTTTCAGTTTTTGAAAGATTTTCCTCAGATTTTAAACATTGAGATGTTACTATTTCAGACAGACATGAAGAAAAAAAAATTGCATTTACGCATTGCTTATGAAATTCAATCAATATGCCTACTTTGGAGACAGGCCTAAGTAGAAGCCCCAGAGTCCAGGTTGTCAGTAGTAACTCAGATTAGCCTCCAAAGAGCAATCCTAAAAACACAAACATATAATCTTGATTCTGTATGTGTTATTATCAACATGAGATAAAATAGCACTATTTTTGTCAACTGTGCATTGGAAGACCATGGTTAAGATATAGGTTAATCAGAGTTATGATAGTACCTCCAGTTCAGTTCAGTCACTCATTCGTGTCCAAGTCTTTGTGACACCATGGACTGCAGCACCCCAGGCTTCCCTGTCCATCACCAATTCCCAGAGCTTGCTTATACTCTTCTCCATTGAGTTGGTGATACCATTCAATCATCTCATCCTGTCTTCCCCTTCAATCTTTCCCAGCATCAGGGTCTTTTTCAATGAGTCAGTTCTTTGAAAAAAGTGGCAAAAGTACTGGAGTTTCAGCTTTAGAATCAGTCCTTTTAATGAATATTCAGGACTGATTTCCTTTAGGAGTCCAAGGGACTCTCAAGAGTCTTCAACACCACAGTCAAAAAACATCATTTCTTCAGCACTCAGCTTTCTTTGTAGTCCAACTCTTACATCCATATACGAATACTGAAAAAACCATAGCCTTGACTAGATGGACCTTTGTTAGCAAAGTAATGTCTTTTAATTTCACAGCTGCAGTCCCCATCTGCAGTTTGTGGAACCCAAGAAAATTAAGTCTGTCACTGTTTCCATTGTTTCCCCATCTATTTGACACAAAGTGATGGGACCAGATGCCATGATCTTAGTTTTTTGAATATTGAGTTTTAAGCCAGATTTTTCACTCTTCTCTTTCACTTTCATCAAGAGGCTCTTTAGTTCCTTTTCACTTTCTGCCATAAGGGCAGTGTCATCTGAATATCTAAGGTTATTGATATTTCTCCCATCTTTTAATTTCACAGCTGCAGTCCCCATCTGCAGTTTGTGGAACCCAAGAAAATTAAGTCTGTCACTGTTTCCATTGTTTCCCCATCTATTTGACACAAAGTGATGGGACCAGATGCCATGATCTTAGTTTTTTGAATATTGAGTTTTAAGCCAGATTTTTCACTCTTCTCTTTCACTTTCATCAAGAGGCTCTTTAGTTCCTTTTCACTTTCTGCCATAAGGGCAGTGTCATCTGAATATCTAAGGTTATTGATATTTCTCCCAGCAATCTTGATTCTAGCTTGTGCTTCCTCCGTCCAAGTGTTTCTCATGATGTACTCTGCATATAAGTTAAATTAGCAGGGTGACAAGATACAGCCTTGACATATTCCTTTCCCAATTTTAGAACCAGTCCATTGTTCCATGTCTCCTTCTAACTGTGGCTTCTTAATTTGCATACAGATTTCTCAGGAGGCAGGTAAGGCAGGTTTGGTATTCCCATCTCCTCAAGAATTTTTCACAGTTTGTTGTGATATATACAGTCAAAGCAAAGAAGGAGAGTGCACCCTAATCCAGTACTCTTGCCTGGAAACTCCCATGGATGGAGGAGCCTGGTGGGCTGCAGTCCATGGGGTCGTGAAGAGTAGGATATGACTGAGTGACTTCCTTTTCACTTTTCACTTTCATGCATTGGAGAAAGAAATGGCAACCCACTCCAGTGTTCTTGCCTGGAGAATCCCAGGGATGGAGGAGCCTGGTGGGCTGCTGTCTATGGGGTCGCACAGAGTCGGACACGACTGCAGTGACTTAGCCGCAGTAGCAGCGGCAGCATACACTCAAAGGCTTTGGTGTAATCAATAAAGCAGAAGTAGGTGTTTTTCTGGAACTCTCTTACCTTTCTGACGATTCAATGGATTTTGGCAATTTGATCTCTGGTTCCTCTGCCTTTTCTAAATACAACTGAAGATCTGGAAGTTCATAGTTCATGTACTGTTGAAGCCTGGCTTGGAGAATTTTGAGCATTACTTTGCTAGCATGTGAGGTGAGGGCAGTCGTGTGGTAGTTTGAACACTCTTTGGCTTTGTCCTTCTTTGAGATTGGAATGAAAACTGAATGGAACTTTTCCTGACCTTTCCTGTGGCCACTGCTGAGCTTTCCAAGCTTACTGCCCTATTGAGTGCAACACTTTCACAGCATCATCCATTAGGATTTGAAACAGCTCAACTGGAAATCCTTCACCTCCACTAGCTTTGCTCATAGTGATGCCTCCTAAAGCCCACTTGACTTTGCATTCCTGGATGTCTGGCTCTAGGTGAGTGATCACACCATCATTGTTATCTGGGTCATTAAGATCTTTTTTGCATAGTTCTTCTGTGTATTCTTGCCACCTCTTCTTAATATCTTCTGCTTCTGTTAGGTCCATACCATTTCTATCCTTTGTTGTGCCCATCTTTGCATGAAATGTTTCCTTGGTATCTCTAATTTTTTTGAAGAGATCTCTAGTCTTCTTGAAGAGATCCCTAGTACCTCTAGGGAGATGGTAATTGTGCAACATATAAGGCAAGCATGGAGGTCTCAATATAAATGTAAATATGTAAGTAATAAAGGATACAATCATTTAACAAACCATTTTCATACACACAGTTTAGAAATTTGGGGATTATAGCACTACTGTCTTAAATTTTCCTTTTGAAAGTAAAAGCACCCATTTTATATTAAAGCCTAAATTAAGATAGGATTTTGTGATAAGGAGAAAAAAAGAACTGAATTAAGAAAGGAAGTTAAAAATATATACATAATGCTACCACTCTGTGTGCACCCCTGTCCAGTCCATGCATAGACTATTGGTTTTCATACAACTAAGGATACAACTAAGGTACATTGAAAGGATACACTGAAGCAGGAGGCCAGTTTCTGCATTGTTTTCCATTAATGCAGGCTCCTCGTGATTTTTCTTCAGATATTATTTTGCTCGCAGGATTGGAGGGGATAATGGGAGTGAGAGCTAGTCAGTCTTGAGCTACTTAATTCTTCATTGCTAATTCTTTTAATCTAGGAAGAGAATCAACAAGTTAGGCAATGCATTGTGTGCATTCAGTAAAGCATACATCAGGAGTTAGATTAAATGTCACCTAGAGATTACCTAGAAAGCAATGGCACCCCACTCCAGTACTCTTGCCTGGAGAATCCCATGGATGAAGGAGCCTGGTAGGCGGCAGTCCACGGGGTCGCTAAGAGTCGGACACGACTGAGCAACTTCACTTTCATTTTTCACTTTCATGCATTGGAGAAGGAAATGGCAACCCACTCTAATGTTCTTGCCTGGAGAATCCCAGGGACAGAGGAGCCTGGTGGGTTGCCATCTATGGGGTCACACAGAGTCTGACACGACTGACACAACTTAGCTTAGCAGAGATTTCATTTGTATAATTAAGGTTTTAGAAAGACAGAATAGGCAAACCCTAAATGGGCTAAAAAGTTGATTACAAATCCTCACTTGTCTGACATCATTCTGTTCTGTAGGATTGGGGCAAAGGTCTGCCTTCAGTAATTTTATGGTGACATGGGGTACTGTATTAGAGTGGATGATGCCAACATAAGTCTTTAAAATAAACTTGCTGACAATTTTAGTTGCCCACTTACATATATGGTCAAAGCAAGCTGCAATTATTTTGATGCCCACAACATATAGATTATTGTGAGCAATACTGTTATTACCATTCTCTTGAATCTAGTTCTTGGAATTGTGCTAACCATGGATTAAATATTGCTCAAGATGGAACAGCTCATGTTGTGGACACAGGCTGGCTCTCATGTAGTTAGCTTTTTCCTGCTAGCGTCAGTTATAGTATCGGTAAAGCAACTAGAAATGTGCATCAGACACTGAAAGATTATGTGACCTTATTGTCCTTATCATTAACTGCTTAAGCCTGCTATTTTGTGACTCAGAGAGGCTTGGGAAACCAGATTTTCTGCACACAAAAGACAGGAGCCATGGAAGGGCCTTTGTACTTGGGCAGTCCCAGGGGCTCAGTTTCAATGATATGTTGATAGGTTAAACAAACTATCTGGAAGATAATGGGTTTTAACAGCTCATGTTGTGGACACAGGCTGGCTCTCATGTAGTTAGCTTTTTCCTGCTAGTGTCAGTTATAGTATCGGTAAAGCAACTAGAAATGTGCATCAGACACTGAAAGATTATGTGACCTTATTGTCCTTATCATTAACTGCTTAAGCCTGCTATTTTGTGACTCAGAGAGGCTTGGGAAACCAGATTTTCTGCACACAAAAGACAGGAGCCATGGAAGGGCCTTTGTACTTGGGCAGTCCCAGGGGCTCAGTTTCAATGATATGTTGATAGGTTAAACAAACTATCTGGAAGATAATGGGTTTTTCAACTAGTATGTATAATATTTTCCATAATTTATAAATATAATTTTCTAATTTAGCATTGCTTTTAAACTTCTGCTTCTCTAATTTTTCATCTTTTCTTTTGGAAAGTTTAATTTTTAGTATACTGTTGTCTTTAGTATGTCTAACCTATTCCATCTCATTAATCTAATTTACTTTTTTAAAATGCTCATTTATCTGTATCATTTTTCTGAAATATTATGTCTGTTGTCTCCAAATTGTATTAATGATTCTATTTTTGCTATTGTTTTTTACTTTCTTTATGATTCTTCCTTTTTTTGTTCCTCTTTTAAATTTATTACTTAGACTAATTTTCCTAATTAGTCTATTTTCTCTGTTTTATGCTCTGCTTCTGATTCATGGGGATCACGCTCTATTACGATCTATTTGATGTATCAATTTTCTGTGTTTTCCTTCTGAAGTTTCGATTCATTCATGTTCAGAGATAAGATCACTTTCAAATTATGAAGTTTTTAGTTTTCTCTTCTCTTAACCATGGAATCAATGTTGTTGTTTTAGCTTGTTTTAAATTATCCTTAAAGAATGTCCAGACAACAGATTTGTCTACTACTGTAACATAAAGGAATTGCTTTTATGTATAATTGCGTTTTCCATTAGGTAAAGAAGGGACAGCTATGAAGAGCCTTATGTCTATACTCCCGGAGTTTGCTCAAACCCATGTCCACTGAGCCAATGATGCTATCCAACCATCTCATCCTCTGTGGCCCTTTTTCCTGCTGCCCTTAATCTTTGCCAACATCAAAGTCTTTTCCAAAGATCAACTCTTCACATCAGGTGGCCAAAGTATTGGGGCTTCAGCTTCAGCATTAGTCCTTCCAATGAATATTCAGGGTTGATTTCCTTTAGAATTGACTGATTTGATCTCCTTGCTGCCCAAGGTACTCCCAAGAGTCTTCTCCAGCACCACAGTTTGAAAGCATCAATTCTTTTGGGCTCTGTCTTCTTTATGATCCAACTCTCACATCCATCCATTACTACGGGAAAAACCATAGCTTTGAATAGATGAAACTCTGTTGGCCAAGTAATGTCTCTGATTTTTAATATGCTGTTTAGATTTGTCATAGTTTATCTTCTAAGGGGCAACTGTCTCCTAATTTCATGGCTGTAGTTGCCTTCCATAGCAATTTTGGAGCCCAAGTAAATAAAGTTGGTTACTGTTTCCATATTTTCCCCGTCTATTTGTCGTGAAGTGATGGGACCAGATGCCATGATCTTAGTTTTTTGAATGTTAAGTTTTAAGCCAGCTCTTTCAAGCTTTTTTATCACCTTCATCAAGAAGATCTTTAGTTCCAAGATCTTTGCTTTCTGCCATTAGTGTAGTGTCTTCTTCACATCTGTGGTTATTGATATTTCTCCCAGAAATCTTGATTCCAGCTCCTGAGTCACCTAACCCAGCATTTTGCATGATGTACTCTGCATATAAGTTAAATAAGCAGAGTGATAATATACAGCCTTGATGTACTCCTTCCCCAGTTTGGAACTACTGTTGTTACNAGTTCTAAAAGGTCTTGTAGGTCTTCATAAAACCATTCAACTTCAGCTTCTTCAGCATTACTGGTTGGGGCATAGATTTCCCTATCTATTTAGTGTCTTTCCTTATCTATTCAGTAATTCATTAGTTCCATATTGAACTGCCCTTATGAACCTGGTTTAGAGACTCACTGAGTCCACCAAAAGATGGCTTCCACTAATCATATGATCTCCTTAAGACAATACTCTAGTGCTTTCTTCAAAACACATTACTGGAGATCTTTGAAAACATCCTTCTGTTTCTTTCTTTTCAATTTTTACAACTCACAGCCTTTTAAAGTATTGGCTGTACAGCACTATTCCCAGCAGTCAAGACATGGAAACAACTGAACACCCATCCACAGATGAAAGGACAGATGTGGTGGATATACGCAACGAAACACCACTCAGCCCTGAGAAGGAGCAAAACGACGCCACCTGCAGCAACATGGACGGACCCAGAGGTCATCTTACTAAGCAAAGGAAACCAGATAAAGACAGACAGCATATGATACCACTTACTTGTGGAATCTACAGTATGACACAAATGAATTTACCTATAAAACAGAAACAGATTCACAGACATAGAGAATAGCCTTGCTGTTGCCAAGGAGTAGGAGTGTGAGGGAGGGAAGGATTGGGAGTTTGGGATTAGCAGATGCAAACTACTATATACAGGATAGATAAACAAGACCTTACTGTATAACACAGGGACCTATATTTAGTATCCTGTGATAAACCATAATGGGAAAGAATATATATATATATAACCAAATCTACACTATGCTGTAGAGCAGAAATTAACACATTGTAAAGCAGCCCTGGGATTTCTTTGGAAGGAATGATGCTAAAGCTGAAGCTCCAGTACTTTGGCCACCTCACGCGAAGAGTTGACTCACTGGAAAAGACTCTGATGCTGGGACGGACTGGGGGCAGGAGAAGGGGATGACAGAGGATAAGATGGCTGGATGGCATTCACGGACTCGATGGATGCGAGTCTGAGTGAATCCGGGAGTTGGTGATGGACAGGGAGGCCTGGCGTGCTGCGATTCATGGGGTCGCAAACAGTCAGACACGACTGGGCGACTGAACTGAACTGCACTGAAAGCAACTATACGTCAATAAAAATTTTTTAATGTTGGCTATAAAACTGACAAACATAACTATGATTTAGCAAATTACCCAAATATTTACAATTATTTTTATATTTATTTTAGAAAATTAAGTATATGATGATTGTTAATGATGATATATAAATACTGAATATTGTTTTATAAAATAATCCACAAAACTGGCTATCACAACTCTACCACAATTCCCCCTTATATAATCTGTGCCATTTTGTGAAAATTATCAGCGCTTTAGAAACCTGTGAGTTCAGAAAATGAGCAAAAGAAATGACGAAAATCTGGGGGCAGTCAAAGTACCGCGCGATCAGGCTGGCGTAACCAGTTGTAAAAAGATCCCATCCAAACATATAAATATTTCTCTATACTGCATGAAACATTTTACTTGCTAAAATAACTATGATTTAGCAAATTACCCAAATATTTACAATTATTTTTATATTTATTTTAGAAAATTAAGTATATGATGATTGTTAATGATGATATATAAATACTGAATATTGTTTTATAAAATAATCCACAAAACTGGCTATCACAACTCTACCACAATTCCCCCTTATATAATCTGTGCCATTTTGTGAAAATTATCAGCGCTTTAGAAACCTGTGAGTTCAGAAAATGAGCAAAAGAAATGACGAAAATCTGGGGGCAGTCAAAGTACCGCGCGATCAGGCTGGCGTAACCAGTTGTAAAAAGATCCCATCCAAACATATAAATATTTCTCTATACTGCATGAAACATTTTACTTGCTAAAGAGGTTTAGCAAGCACCCTCTCTATTCATAGTAACAGTAGGGCTATAAACCATTCCCACATAAATGTGGTTTAAATTCTTCTTCCCAACATGTTCGCTAAAGGAATAGGAGTTTTGATAAGTGAGAGAAACCCTACTCATTAATTCTAAAGCACATATATTTTCCATTATCTTAGCATTTCTGAAATGAAAGTGAAATCAATGGCTTCTTAAAATCAATTAGAAGCTTATTTTCTTTATAAGTGATCTATAAAATGAGGGTGTATCTTATAGTTGACACAATTCAACACAATTCAGCATTTAATCTTGTATTAAAGAGTTGGACTGACCTGGTCAATAATGACCTTGAGGTTTTAAAACAGCATTCTAAAAGCATAAACACTAATAAAAAGTAGAAGAGGGAAGAAGGAAACACTTTCTAGATTAAAATTTAGCCTGAGAGGAAATTCATTTTCCTTTCTCTCCATGGCTCCCTGCTCCTAAGATCCAAAAGTCCAATCAATAATACTATAATTGATGTCCAACTGCTGCTAGGCCAGATAGGGGCCTTTTACAGTCTTAGGAGAAGAGCTAGTATTTGTATAAAATTGCTGTAAAAGATCAAATGACTCACAAAATTATAAACTTAACATGGGTACATATATAACTATACACAAATTATATTTCAATAAGGTTGCTTATTTAAAAAGACAAATGAGTGGCAAAAGCCACAAACTTTCAGTTATAAGACAACTAAGTACTAGGGATGTAATGTACAACAACATGATAAATATAATCAACATTGCTGTATGTTACATATGAAAGTTGCCAAGAGTAAATCTGAAGAGTTTTCATCACAGGAATAAAACTTCTTTCCATTCTTTAATTTTGAATCTATATGAGACAATGGACGTTCACTAAACTTAGAATGATAATCGTTTCATGATGTATGGAAGTCAAACTGTTATGCTGTACACCCTAAACTTAGAGAGTGTTGTATGTCAGTTGTATCTCAATAAAACTACAAGAAAAAAAAAGACGAGTAAATGCAAGAATAAAATATTAGATTAAAAGACTTCATACCTTTAGAAAACCCTTTCCTTCACAAAGAGTTCCATCCAGAAGAAGAAAATGGAGAAGGCTTCAAAGAGTTGGAATCTGAAATGGGGCTTGAAGAATGGGCAGGACTTGTACATACGACAAGGAGATGGAACAGTTATAAGCAGCAGCAGCAGGAGCAGGGAAAGAACACAGGCAGGAAGCAAAAATAGTGGAGGATACGTGACGTGAAGTTGCCCGGTTGCGTCCGACTCTCTGCAGCCCCATGGACTATAGCCTACCAGGCTCCTCAGTCCATGGAATTTTCCAGGCAAGAGTACTGGAGTGGGTTGCCATTCCCTTATAAGAATCTGGCAAATCTGAGGCGAATCCCAAGAAAACAATTTCATTTAACAGAAGACACTGGAAACTTCTGAGTGGGGGAAATGAAAAGGACTCAAGATGAATTTAGGCAGCAATGCCTAAGATAACCTGGATAAGGAAGTAAAGGCAATAAAGTCATAACATTAGTCCAGGTGGGATGAGAATCTGCTCCAGTTAGCAAGGAAAAAAACACTGAAGAGGGAAATTATGAAATATACAAAGATATACATAGGACGTAATATTGTATACGAGTATAGCAAATTAAACAATTAAAAAAAATGAACTTTGTGAAAACCAAACAACACTATATTTGAAAACTTAATAAATACATTTCTGGAAAAATATTAAACACTAAAATTCACACAAGAAATAGAAAACCTACAAAGATCAACTGCTATGTAATAAGTTGAAATGGTACTCAAATTCCTCTCCAGGAAAAAAAAAAAATCTAAGCTTGAATGCTCTTATAGGTGAGTTCTGCCAAACTCTCAAATAAAAGATAATCTCAGTCTAAACTGTTTCTGAAAAGAGAAAAAGGACAAAAGTGGTCCAACTCATTTTATAAGTCTATTATAACCTTGATACCAACGTGTATTAAGAACTGAACCAGAGCTGGCATGAACAGAGAGAAAAGTGACAATACCATGAAAAGAGAACCAGCAGATGCTGACTACAGACAACACGCGACGGGATGGGGAAAGGCCTGCGTTTGGGATAACATCGACAGAAATAAGGAACACCAGGAAACAAGTTTGCTAAGAACACTACCTGAATAATCAGGTAGAGATATTCGTAAAACAACTGGAAAAACCAGGATTCAAGGGCAGAAAAGAACTGAAGAATAGAGACTTGAGTTATTCAGACAGAAGGGTCTGAAACAATAATGTCAAAAGACCAGAGAAGTATGAAACTTATCTGAAAAGTGAAACCTGGAGAACACTTAGATTAATCAGAAGAAGGAAGACCAGGAAGTGGAAAGGGGGCAAAGAATAACAAAGTCAGTATAATGTCAGAGAAGCCCTGTTTTCATCTAGGAAATTCATATTCATCCTTCAGAATTATTCACAGGGTTCCAAAGTAACAATTTCAAGAAGGCCTTCTAAGATTCTTCCAACATAAACCATCACTAGGTCAGGTCCTCATTTTAAGTTCTTATAAATACTCTGCACTTTAATTATACAATTATATTTAATTACAGAATTCATGTCTGCTTCAGTAGACTCTAAGTCCATGAGGGAAAGGCACCCTGTCTGTCTTTGCCTTCTGCCTTCTGTGTTATGTTAAAATATAGTATTTGTTGAATAAAATGGGCAGATGAAGGATAGACAAGGAAAGGCATTCCAAGAATGATGGGTTGATGCTAAACGCTACAAAAAGTTCAAGTTGACTTAGAAAGGAGGCCCAAAAGTGTTTATTAGATTATAGGTGACCTTTGCAAAGGTGAAAATTCAGATAACAAGGGTTAAGAAATGAATAGATGGTCAGGAAGTAAAGGCAGGAAAAGTAGATTACTCTTGGTAATGTCTCGTTAATTTTATGGGATGAATTTTAATTTCACTTCAGTTTTGCTCTATTTTTAATGAACATGGATTACTTCTATAAGGACAATTTTTTGTTAACATGATTTGAAAAGGTAAAGCAGCAACAGGGCAGGTGGAGGGAGTAGTGAATTAAAGGGTAAACAAGTACTTTAAGCGAGTAACAAACTCCATTAAGTAGGAAAGAAAAGAAAAAACTAAAATAAGGTATTAACTAGGAAGAAGGACAAAACATATTCTTCCACTAAGATGGAAGGAAAAGAAGATGACGGTAAAAGGACTCCAGTAAATTCTGGAAGGAGCTCCCACTGGAAACCTCAATGTTCTCAAGAAAGGATGTGAAGTGAAGCGAGTAGAAAAAGTCTCAAATGAGTTCTACAGAGAATGCGCAGGGGGGCGGGGAGGGGGGAACCCAAAACAGAAGCGCCATACAGGTTCTATTAAAAGGGCATTCTAAATTTCAATTGGCCTTTTGTAAAACTTCAACCCATTTCTAGCTCAGAATTGCCCTAGTTTAGCTTTAATTTTAAATATTTAAATTCTAGTTCACAAACTATTTCAACAACTGAAAATTGATAGGCATTAATACATTCTACTTTAATTCCGACTTGAACTGCTCTTTTGAAATAAACACAATAAAGGAGTTGTTTTCAACTCAAGCAACAAAATAGCGATCATTTCAAGTATGAGTGAACTGAAAAGCGCTTCTAACTTAAGAGTGTTTGCAGAGAACGGCTTTTTGTAATTGTTGCTGTTTAACTCTTCGCGTGCCTCACTCTAACAGATTCCGAGTAACACAAAATCTTAGGTTCAAATCTCAGCTCACTTAGTCAAGTTATTCAACCTCTCTCCGTCTCGATTTCCTCTTCTAAAAAACGAGGAATACAATAACCAGGATTATCCTAAGGATTAAATGACGTAACACAGGTGAACGTGACAAGTTCGTACTATGTCCTCAGAACGGTTTGCTAACCGTTTGAAAGAGAAAACTCGCAGCACTTTGACCAAATTAAAACATTGGAAAGCCTGAAAAAGCACAAGTCACAAAACGTCAGACCCTAACACACAGCACATTATTTTTCTTCCCTGACGCAAGTTATTTTTTTCTTGCCAAACCTTTCCACTAGGAGTCTGGAAAGAGGAAAAAAGGGTTACAGTCAATCCAGCATAAAGTTTTCAGAAGCTGAAGTGCAGAATCACAACAGATATGGCAGCGGAAGCAGCGCAGGGCAACAGGTGAACCTCCGAGAACCCTGGCACCTTCCCGCGGGCAAGTTTTGCAGGAGGGTTGGCAGTTCCTCCAGGCTCCACCGCCCCATGAAAGAGACATTCGTTTTCTTTTTTTTTTTTTCCTTTCAGAAACGTAATAGACAAATCGTGAATATCACCCTCGCCGCTCCCGGGCGAGGGAGGTGAGCGCCTTTCCCATTTAAGGATTCAAGACTCGTCCTTGGTGGCGGCTTTCGCCCACACCGCCTCCCCAAACTCGGCCCGAAACTCGGGGGTGGGGAACAAAGAGGGGCCCGGAGGCGGGGACGTCGCAGGGGGCTGCCGGGGGCCCGGGTCTCCCGCAGGGCTGGGCCCGGGGCGGCGGGGCCCAGTCTGCCGCGGCCTGTCACAGCCTGGGCGGCAGAGACCCCCACGGGGCGGCCGGGCCCGGCGGCCCCCAGCTCGGGCCTCCCGCGCGCGCCCGGCTCCCCCCGAAACTTCGCCTGCGGCCCGCGCCGGCCTCCGGGCGCAGCCGGCCTCTGCCGACGCGCACACGCACTCTCCGGGCAAGCCAACTCACCCGAACCCTGGGGAGCTCATCCTCCAGCCCTCGGCGCGGAGCGGGGTGGGCGCGGCGCGGGGGCGAGGCAGGGGGCCCGGCTCGGCCTCCGCCCGGGGCGTGCAGCGGCCCCAGCCCGGTCGCCCCTCGCGCGGCCAGGCGGCGCGGGCCGGGCGCGGGGGAGGGGCGGGCCTCCGCGAGGCTCGCGCGCTGGGAGGGCGCCCGCTCCGCCCGGCCGGGGCCGCGGAAAGAGCCGAGCGCGCGGCGGAAGGGCCCGAAGGGTCTCCGCGGCTAGGCGCCCTGCTGCCGGGGAGGAGGGCCGGCCGCCGGCAAGGGGGCGCCGGGCTGCCGGAGGGAGGGGGCTTCTCCTCCGCGCGGCCCTGCCGGCCCCTCCTCCCCGAGACGCCGCCTCGCCGCCGCGGCGGGGCCCGGCTCCGGAAGCCGGGTGGAGGAGACGCCGCGCGCGCCGCGCGGGCCTGAGTGCGGGGCGGCGGCGCAGATCCCGCCGCTGCGCGCTGCCCGGTGCCCGGCCGCCCGCACTGCCAGTGCTGCGGGGTTCCTTCGTGTGGCCCCCTCCCCGGACAAACTCTAGAGCTCCGGCAAAAACTCGTGACACGTGAGGGCAGGTCAGCGCTGGCGGAGTGAGCCTGATCGCTGGCAATTCACACGCCATGGCGGAGAGCTGCCCGACCGTGGTGGTAGTCGTTGCGACAAAGAAACGTCCAAAGCCACAGTCCAGCTATTATGTCCCCATAGCTCCCCGGCCTCTCTCTCTGGGCTCTTTGCCAACGTACAGAGGCGCAGGTAGGGGGAGTTGAGGGGAAAGAAGCATTTTCGCGTCGATCCAGGAGCCGTGAGGCCTGGCCCGCCCGGGAGCCCTATGATGGAGCCCGTGAATTCCAAAGGCATAAGTTGAGCAGTGGTGTTAACCCAACAGAACTGAAGTCAGCGGACTATAAATACTATTCCCGTCTCTGCTGTCGCTCACTCTAGTGACCTCAGATACCCTCCGAGTCTGATTCCCTCCATTTGGAGAACGTAAATAGTTGTCACTCCTTTTTTCTCCCCATTCTTTGGAAAATGCCATTACAAGTATTCGGTGTCCTGTATGTGAAGAGTCTTGGTCTCTTTTTAAAAACCAAATGTGACCTTGATCTCTTTGGTAAGTCTTTCAACGAATCATGGCATTAAATTATCTCTTTACAAAAGATACTTTCTTTTAAGTTAACTTTATAAACAAAAAAAGAGACAAGGAAAGAATGTGCCAAGCCCAGATATTTGTTTTCAGACACATTCTCCCTTAAGAGATATTTAGATTCCAGAGTATTCCCTTATATTCTTGTTTAAATGGCTAAAATCCCTTCCATTCTTGTTTAAAGTTTTTTTTGTTTTTTGAGTCCATCTTTCATTCTGTTCCCCACCGGTCGCTTTTATCCACCTTTGCCCTTAATGCCTCAGATACCTTCTGTAATTCCAAATTATTTTTTCAATTCTACTTATCCTGTAATTTTTTTTTTCCTGAACTCTATACCTGTCTCAGGTTTGAGAGTCACGGGTCTTGCTATGCAGGATGAATGTTTGATGCATGAATTTCCCTGAATCACCTAAAATTTGTCACTTTTTCAAGTTTACTACAAAGGACACCGCTTTGATGTCAAGGGACACAGTGGACCTTTTGCTTGAGGAGATTCAGACTGATTAGCCAAAGAACTCATTGATGTAAGCTGAGCAATGTGTCATGGCAGATAAAAACTATGATGAGTGTGTACTCTCTAGAGCCTAGTTCAATTTTCAGATATATAAATCAGTCTATAAAATAGACAACCTCAGGTTAGAAATTTAGTACTTCAAAATGTACAAATCCATGTTGCCTAGGTTGTGTTATACGCCACTGTAGAAATCAGAGCAAAACCAAAGCATCAGATTTTAAATCATCATATCTTTGCTTCTCGAGAAAAGGATCTCCTTTTCAAATTTTCAGGAATTTTACTTAATATCCTTTTGCTTTCCTTGGACAGAGCCCACCTGAATGCCCAGGCTGAAATCCTTAGCTTTATCACAGCAGGCAACCTAGGTACTGACAACTGAGCAGGGCATGGTGTTTTCTTTGGTTCCTGGCATGTGTATGCATGCCAGCCTGTTTCTCCGGTTTTCCTGCCCACTTAAACGAACAAGGGCAGCCAGGAAGCCCAAAGAGACATCGAACACGTATGGTCTGGCCCCCAAACTCAAAGGCAGCACCTCAAGGTGCAAATTCAACATTCTCTAATGTGATAGTTTTCCTCTAAGTAGGTTAACAGAATGCTCTGGAAATGGATCTTTTTTCTCTGCGTGGTCTGTTTGAGGTATAAGCCTCAAGAGTGGTAGTTGCATGCCCAAATCACACAGCATTAGTTTGGAATGCAAAATCACCCTCTTCTACAGTTCTCAGGTCCTCAAGAACACCTTGAGGTGTTCTGATCACCTATCTTAACACCCCGACACAGCCAATTTCGTTTTCTTTATACCACTTTTTACTGTATGAAATTACTTCATTTAGTTATTTGTTTATGGTCTGAGTTTCTCTGACCCACTAGAATATAAACTCCATGAGAGCAAAAACCTTGTCCATCTTGTTCTCAACTGTTTCTGCAGAGCCTAGTACATAACTAGTGCTCAATATTTGTTAAATGAATGAGATAAAAGACAATTTCCTTTAAGCACTTCTGAACCTTGTCATCAAAATCCAGTTTGTTTATTTATTTAATTTTCTATTTTCTTTTAGCCACACTGTGCAGTTTGCAGGATCCTAGTTCCCTGACCACAGATGGAATCTAGGCCCCCTGCAGTGCGGAGCCCTAACCACTGGACTGCCAGGGAATCCTGGTATCCAGTCTTAGAGGGTGGCTTAGACTATGTTGAAAAGGTGAGGGTGAGTCAGGGACGCTATGGGTTATACCATCTTCAGTGAAATGGACATGTCTGCTTTCAGGGAAGGTATTAGTTGAATAGACTAATCCAAGTTAATCCATCCAAGTCACTTCCCTGCTATAAAGACTTTATGAGGCAAAGGCAGCCCTAAGTCATCACGGATATGGAGATAAATTAGAATTCAGTAAGGAGGGACTAGTGAAGGGATGCCCTTGGCAGAGTGATGCTTTAGTTGTTTTCAAACCCAATATTAAATGGATGAGAGTGCTATGAAGAGTAGAGGAAACAGCTACATTATTCGGCATAGACACTACACATCATTTTATTGGTTAATAATACCCTGGTTAAGGTCATGGTTAAGAAGGACCAGGCCAAAACAGAAATTGCGTTTAAGAAGAAAGATAGTTATATATATATAATTGAGTGCACAAAATAAAGTCTAAAAAATCTGCATTTGTGTTTTCCTTTGAATTGGTATAATTGGTATAATATTTCCTTTGTATTGGTATAAGTAAAATATTATACCATTTTATTTTTACTTGTATATAACTTGATTTTTCCCACTTCTATTTTCATTTCTCTTTGTTTCAAAGGACTTGTTTCCTATAATTAAAAGATGGTTCAGTGAAGCTCTTGCTACAAAGTAGTCACCACTTGGTCCTACCTAGTCCATGGTCTTAATTGACCGCTCTCTACTGTCAACACACCCTTTACCATAGAACCCAATCCTCTCCTGGCAGGAAGACCCTTCTCAAAGCTCCAGTCCCAAGCCCAGGACTCAGCCACCTGCTGCCTCTGCTACCTACACCAAGATGTCCTAACCTTGGCCCCCGTCTGACTCACAGCCCTTTTCTTGCTCCTGAAGCCCAGGGCTTTTAACGTGTGTGGAACTCGATTTTCTTTGCCTGTGGTCTGGACTCTGCTCTCTGGAGTCTGCCCCAGCCCTACAACACAGACTCTGTTGTATAGCGACTGATACCCCTAGTGGTAATACTTGTTTGCCTTCAGCTTTATTTTCTAGAATTTCCCTGTCCATGTTCTATCCATCTGTCAGGCCTCCTTCCCCCCATTGCCTCAAGTTGGACATCCTGATGCTTGCTGTTCTCCTGGACTACTCCCTGTTGTTTGCTCACGGTTTTCCAGCTAGCAGGTACTACCTAGAGGGCCTGAGGTCCTCCCATCCAACACCTGGACCTGGGGCCTCCCCACCCCAGCTCCACTCAGCCCACCGTCAATCTGTCCTTCCCTATCCTGTAGCAATTCACCTTGCTGCCTTTCTCTGTCCTGAGAGCAGTGGGTTTATAACCAATTACACTTTATTTTTTAACCAGATATAATCAGTTCAGTTCAGTTCAGTCGCTCAGTCGTGTCCGACTCTTTGAGACTGCATGAATCGCAGCACGCCAGGCCTCCCTGTCCATCATCAACTCCCGGAGTATATATTAGTATATATATATGTATATAGTTGCTTTTGTTTTTGCCTGGCTAAAAAATAAAATGTACTAGGTGCATATATATATATACACATACTTTTATCTGCATACAAATATATATATTTATATATATTGTTAATATGTATATGTATAAACCATATCCAGTTCTACTTACCACTCCAAAACACTGATTCTACTCAAGAATTTTGTTGGCACTAGTAGTCCAGAAATCCTAGCATCTGGAGCTGAGTATGGTTACCTTGTGAATGACCATTCAAAGAAAGACAAGGTGTCATGATAAAGATTCAAGCTGAGATAAGTGGGGAGATAATAATTTTGGATCAGGAATTCTGTGTTACTAACAGCCATACTACATCAACTGTGCGTGCTCAACATGGTTATCTGAACATATAGGTGTAGTGCGGTACCTCCAGTGTGCACAGGCATACTAGTTTACCTACCACATGTTTTGGGGTACCTAACCCTGTGCTAGATAGAAAGTTCTGGAGGACAAGAACTGTCTTTTTCTCACTCCATCATATCCCTAGGATCTAGCCTGCTGCTAGGCACTCGAGTATGTGTTCAACATTTACTGAATAAATAAATGTACTATAATGCCCAGTACATTCCTTCCCCTAAAAGCTTAAAATCTCATAAAAGTAAGTTGTGCATATAATTTCTTTACTTGATGTTTCTTTCCGAGTCAAGATTTATTGTCCTTAAGACAGTTGCTAACTCATTTTATTCTCTATTGATAGATAGCCCTCACTCATTTCTTATATTTTTATCAACAAAAGCAAGGTTGACTTTTGGGGTTTTGTTTTTAGTATTTTTGAGGCTTAATTTTAAAGCACTTATCTTGACAGTCTAAGAAATCCTGTAGTGATAGCACAGAAGTATCACCGACTATAACTTTTTTTTTTTTTTTTGGCCAAGCTGCATGGCTTCCAAAATCTCCAACCAGGGATCAAACCTGGGACCGTGGTAGTAAAAGCCCAGAATCCTAACCACTAGACTAGCAGGGAACTCCCTGTCACTGGTTTTAAATTTAACATCTCTTCAACAAATAATGCTTAAGTTTTGGAGTTCTGTGTGCTTTTTAAAGAAAGAACTTCCTCCATTCTCTCATGGGGAAATAAAATCAATTATCCAATCAGTAATCAATAGCTGTCACTGTTTCTTTTAAAATGTAGGTTTTACATTTGGTTTGTTACCCACTTTAAAATCTGTCTTCCTCATAGTATGTCTGAATTATACCAGCTACCCTAGTTGGTCATTCCCTCTTTCAACTGATCTTGCTCAGTTTTTCCAGGTTTCACTTAATGAGACACCACACTCATCACAATCTGAGCACCACTATTGTATGAGAGTATTCTGCTAGACTGGTGTCTCCACTTCCCACAGAATGAGCCACATTCATTTCTCCTTTTAATGCTGTTCTCCTGCCTCCAATGCCCAAATACCACCTCTTGTAGGAACTCATCTTTGATGGCTCCATCCTAAACCCCTTAGGCTTTTCTCTCTATGGTCTACATCACTGACTTTTTTTGGACAGTTTAGCTATTCCTGTGTCTTTCTCCAAAATATTATTTCATACCTTTATTCACTTACATATGAATAGGGGTTTTCTAGCCTCCCAGGCTGCGGGAGGACAACATAAAAGATATCGAAATACTCAAAGTATCAAAATAGTAGTCTTAGGCTGGAACCTACCAATGCTGCTGCTGTTTAATCGCTCAGTCATGCCCGACTCTTTGCAGCTGCATGGACTGTAGCCCACCAGGCTCCTCTGTCCATGGGATTTCCTAGGCAAGAATACTGGAGTGGGTTGCCATTTCCCTTCTCGGGGGATCTTCCCGACCCAGGGATAGAACCTGCGTCTCCTGCTTGGCAGGCGGATCCCATTGTAACAGTTAAGATTCTTGCCTCTGTTTTGAAGAGGCAGTTGAGGTGGTGGGGGGCGGTGTCACAGACTTCTCAATGAACCTGCTGTCTGCTCTATCCCTCAGGGTCAAAGAGAGTACTCCTGTTCCTTCTTCCCTTCTACCCTCTCCTGCCCCTGTTGTTAGCACAATTGCTGTAGTCACTGCACTGAGCGCCTCGGGCAGCTACATTGCAGGATTCCAAGAGGTGCCATCCTGCTTTTTGTGAAAGATGCTCCTGGAAGTGGCGCAGTACACAACTGGCTCCCAGGCCCACGGAACACCATGAAAGAGCCATTCCAGTTGCATGCAGGGAGCCAAGCCCCTGGCTTGCTTAAAGAACCAACTTTTTTTTTTTACTATTAACATCATATATACCTCTACTGCTGCTGCTGAGTCGCTTCAGTCATGTCCGACTCTGTGCGACCCCATAGACGGCAGCCCACCAGGCTCCCCTGTCCCTGGGATTCTCCAGGCAAGAACACTGGAGTGGGTTGCCAGTTCCTTCTCCAATGCATGAAAGTGAAAAGTGAAAGTGAAGCTGCTCAGTCCTGTCCGACTCCTAGCGATCCCATGGACCACAGCCTACCAGGCTCCTCTGTCCATGGGATTTTCCAGGCAAGAGTACTGGAGGGGGTTGCCATTGCCTTCTCCGTTTATATCTCATAGATACATTATATTTTATTATATAACATTATATATACCTTTCAGGGCATTTGGGGGAAATAAAAGTGGCAAGATGTGTATTTGTCAGAATTAAATCAATTAGAATCCCATATAGGATGTGTAATTAATTAAAATTTTCATTTTGATTTCATTTTCATCAGTGCAAATGCTCAACACAAAAATTATTCTGTTGTTATACTTGAAATAATATATCACGTCAAACAAAATTTACATATGTACATTTCATCAAAATAAGATAACAATTATAAGCAACATTATTTTATGTACAACTAGGAAAGAAAACACTGCCAATTAAATTATGATATATCATTAATTATAAGACATCCTAATTTCAGAAGTGATAAAATGTCAAAAAGTGTGATCTAACCATTGATGAAACACAGTGTATTTTAATGCATCTAAAAGGCAAAACACCACCATACGGTCCAGTAGTTTGAAATATTAAGTTCCTGGGTTTTTGAGATATAACTTATTTGTTTGTTATGCACAGTCCTCGAATAATCACACTGTGAAAGTTAACCACAAGAGCAGGGACAGTACAGTTCAACTGCTTATAAACATATAAAACAAATGTGAATAACTTATGATTCAGTCACATAAAGTTTAAAAGAAATACTAGCATCCAGTCAAGGTAATGGAGTATTTGGATTACATTACAAATAAAAAACTAAGTTTTGGACAGCTGCTTATTCTGAAAATGTGTGATGACAAGGAGAATGGACATGTTTTTATCCTTGGAAAAGTCAAACTAAACAATTAGAAAAATCTCAGCAGTGCAGTAGAATGACTTTACATTTATCCCGGAAGCTGAACAATAGTCCTTGTTGCTTGTGGGGCCATCAGGAAAAGCCAGCTGTGGGTTTCTTTTTAGTACAATTAATTGCTTCCGCTGTATATAAAATTGAAAGAATTGGGTGCTTTAGTGCGGAAAAAGGATATCCTGTACACTGCTCCTATTTCCTCACAAAAGCTATTATTGAGCCTTTCGCCATTAATTCACATGCATTGGATTATCCTGTGATGAAAGACCAAGTGGCTTCTCATTTTTATAGTCTCTTATCTCCTATTTTTTTGGCACCTCTCTGGAGATACCTGCTCTTCTCCCAAGACTGGTTAATTGCTAGGATGTCAGAAGGTAGCTAATGACTGACTTCCTTTTCTGAGACTAATTGTGAGCTCATCTCTGTACCTTTTCTTAGAGTGGCATTTCTCATTGTTGAGAAATATTCTGAGTTCTGTTATTATTTGAAGTGACAGAGGCAGCATGTTTAGTACCAATTTTCAATTCCTGCCCACCGTTCACTTTGAGATCAGCAAGTGACTAACTATAAATCCTCTGGATAAACCCGAATGGTCCAGTATACAACAGCCATTTGCTAAGTTGACTATGTAAATTTTAAATTGGTTAAAAGGAAATCAACATTTAAAGTTCAGTTTCTCAGTCTCGGCTCATTAAGTGCTCAGTAGCCACATGAGGTTAGTGGTTACTATATTGGAAGAGGAAAGTATAGAACATGGCCATTTTCACACAAAGTTCTGTTGGACAGGGTTGCTATAAACTGTGGTCTGGTCCTCTCAGGCCTTGTGAGTAGTATCTGAACCCTGCACTGATGTTTCTGTGCTCACCATTGAAAACAAACGGTACAAAGGCTACTTTCAGGATCACTTCTGTAGTCTGTTACTCGAGAAGTTTCTCTGAGCATGTGGAGCACCAGAAATGGGGGGCTGCTGTTCACCTGGTATAAAGTTACATAAGGTCTGGGAAGATCCGCTGGAGAAGCAAATAACTACCCACTCCAGTATTCTTGCCTGGAAAATTCCATGGATAAAGGAGCCTGACAGCCTACAGTCTATGGGGTTGCAAAAAGTCGGACACAACTGAGCAACTAACACACACACACACACACACACACAAAATAAGTGTTCTTGCCACAATTAAAAATATATATATATTTCTTTTTTAATTATTTATTTATTTTATTTGACTGTACTGGGTGTTAGTGGTGTCATGTGGGATCTAGTTCCTTGACCAGGGATTGAACCCAGGTCCCCTGCACTGGCAGCATGAAGTATTCGCCGCTGGACCACCAGGGAAATCCCTATGTATATTTCTTTTCTGTGTGTGTGTGTGTGGTTTTTTTTTTTGTGTGTGTGTATTTCTCAATGGTAGAATTGACGAAAATGCAAATAGTGTCTGTGGTATCTGCAGGTAGAGGGACTACGATTACTTTTTTCTTCCTATTTATATGTGTTTTGGGGGGTTTATTCCTTTCTTAATTAGTAAAAATCACATTTAAGATCCTTAAACCCATTCATTTATCACCAGTTTCAAAGTGGTTTTATCCAACCCCGGCCTTAAGAGAGGAAGTAGTCATTTTGAACAACTGTTTCTTTAAAAATTAAATCAGCCAGCAGTTTTTAGTTAAGAGATCTGTATTCCCTTCTCTTCTAGCATGAAAAGCATCAGAGAACTTGTGTTTAGGATGCCCTAGAGCCCTGATAAATAGAATTACAAAACATCCCTCAGGAAGAGATGGCTCATGATCACTAGCAATCCTCTCACCCAGGCATTTCTTGGGCAGTTTGCCAGGTTATACATATTTCTAGACTGTACTTCAGAGTCTCAGAATCAAGGCCCAGCAGGTTAAGGAGGCCGATGGAGCTAAAGAGGGCTCTGGCTTTACCATTGAAAAGAGAACCATAAAAAAAGAATTCCTTGTTTCCTAAAAGTTCAGGCATGATCATACAGGTTTAATTAGGAACAGCCAGCTGTTTACAGCAAATTATAAACTGCATAAGCAGACCTCAGTGGACACTCCCAAAGGATGTCCCATGAACCCTTACTTCTCCAAGTCCATATTCAGCAGATCTGGCTTGGTGAGGCAGGGTGCTGGTGATGCCAGCCAGAGGAGTGTTCTAAAAGTCCCTTTCCATAGCTTTCCATGACCAAAGGAGAGGGTCAGGAGTGCATGGAAAGCCTCCACTTTTCTTTCCTTTTGTCCTTGAAATTTGAAGCCAATTCACTGTTTTCCTGACTATTACTGCACCCACCCAGTAGAGAGACATTTCAGAAACAAGCTAAGCAACAAGATAAGAACACCAACTTTGGAGTCAGAATTCTGGCTGAACTTCCTAATTTTTGACCTTGGGCAGAGTTTGTCAACCCTGAATCCCAGTTTCTTTGCCTATAAAATGAGGATAAATAATATCAATTTAATGAGGCAGATATGAGAATTAACCAAGAGCATTTGGAAAACTGTTGGCATAAAATCAACACTCAATTATTTTTACCTACCTTTCCTTTTCCTTCTAGAAGGTGATTGGTCCATTGGTGTTTCTATTGAAGGGGAAGGAAAACAAACTGTAAAACTCTTAATGAGCCTTACTTCAAATACTGGCCAGTACAGTATTTCAGTACTAATTACTAATTAGTATATGAGTTCTGCTTCAGCTGGGGCTTGGGCTGGGTTCCAGTTCTTTGCTCCAGCCTTAGCTCAGGAATTTCCTCCTCTAGAAAGCCTTTGCTACCCAATCCCAAGCTGAGTAAGTGGCTTTCCCAAGAAGTCCCATGGCACTCCAAGCTTATTTCTATCCTAATCGTTTCCCTTTCCTTCTGCTTCTCAAAACAGGGGACCTAGCATTGAGCATGGAGTACAGGATGTTATAAGGCATCTTCTCCAGAGCATCAGTTTTATCTAATAATGAGTAAAACAAAGGGCGTGTATATACTGTTAAGATAAGATATTAGATTATATGAGAAATTCCACAATGGCAGAGGGTTCCTAGAAGACATGTGCTCATCGTCCTTTGCTTTTAGATCTTCTTTGCAGGGAAGTTGGAGAAGCACGTGTTGCCACATGGCAGTGAACTTACACAGCAACTAGTCTGCTCCTTCCAGCAGACCATGAGCTCTGTTAGGGCAGGCATTGTACCTCATTTGCCCCTGAATCACAAAACTTACCCACATAGCACGAGGCCTGTCTCAATGTAGAGGCTCCAGGAATGTTTGTGGATCTGAAATCAACTCTCTGTCTTCTCCCAGTACTTTGGGAAAACTATGGTTTTTCCATCAACGAGAGCAAATTTGAAATTGTTTAACTGACAGGACTTCACATTGAGTGCCTGTTAGAGAGAACACAATTCTAGCTGTACTTTTGGGAAAAGTATTTAACCTATCAGACTTTTGGCTTCCCAACCTGGTAGGGTGGTTAAGGCTTAATGAGAAAAGATTCACAAAGTAAACGGAGCTTGGCACATAGAAGGTGCGTGCAAAAAAAGCTTCTTTAGTTTTCTCTAAAGTGACTAATAATTAATTAATTCTAATCATTAATCTACAAACAAAGAGATGGTTTTGGTTATTTCAATCATTCCAAGCAACTCAAAAGGGACCTGAGCCACTGCCTGGGGCTTCTTCTACAGCACCCTGGTCCTTCTTCCTGAACTTCCAACTAATATTACGACATCATCCGGCAGTTTCCTCACTGTCTCGGTGACTGTCACATTAAACCTGGACTTAAAAGATGGAGATAATTCAACTAGAAGGTGGAGAAAGGTAAACACCTATTAGGAGAGTGAGCTGCAGAGTCAGGGCCCATCTGAAGCCTTGAATCACTAAGTAATCTGATTTGCTTTTCCAACTCTGAGCCATGTCTTGATCCTGGTTCTGCAGACAGAACTGGGTCCTGGGCAAAGTTTCCAGTTCCTAAAGAGAATGAGCCAGGGAGTCGGGATCCACTAATGGCTATGTCCTTCATTCTATTGGTCTGGGTCCGGAGTAACTTTACTCAGAAACTAGTAAAGCTTAAGCTTCAGGGTCCCTCACTATCAAAGGCCCCTGTTTATGCTGAGAGTTGCTTAAAATGTTCTAGGTTGAGAAGGGAAGTCAGGGTGTTATCAGGGAGCATTCTTATGTAAGCTTTTCTGATAAGTTGCCTAAGAGATTTCAGAAGAAAGAGATCTAGAGAGCCGTGACTCCAGGAATTTGATTCTTTCTTCTCATTCTAAATGAATACTCTGTAGTTTATTTTGTGTTTGAAATTTTATATTATTTTTAAGGATGACTCCCAAAAACCTGAAGCTAGTTTTCTCTATTGCCTCCCTACCCTACAGCTCACCAGAAAGTCACAAGCACAGGAGAAGGGTTGCAGGGGCCTGTGCCACGATGACTCCATGAGAGGTGAACTCACCCTCAGTACCTGCAGTCTATCTTCTCTCTCAGGAACCTACTGAACACCTCGTACCAATTTCCTTCCACAAATGCTGGGACCCTCTAGCATTCTGAAGTGCTTTGATAGAAATAAAAAGATAAAGCCTCTGTTAGCTGACTTCTCCCCTGATCTGAAAACAATTTTGAAATGGTCTTTTTATACCTATTTTTATGCATCCACAGACTTGGTACTAGGGAGGGGTCAGGGGCTAACTGACTTGCATATGCAAAGGTAGTCTGTTAAGAATTTTTCCTTTTTTTTTTAAACATTAAAAATTTTTTTAACTGAAATATAGTTAAATTTCAGTGTTTCAAGTATACAGCAAAGTAATCCAGTTTTATGTATATGTATTCTTTTTCAGATTCTTTTTCATTATAGGTTATTACAAGATATTGAATATAGTTCCCTGTACTATAAGGCATGTCCTTTAAGAATTTTAATAAGATGTTATGGGTTTTTTTTTTTTTAATAGAATTAGTTCGTGAAAGAAGGAACATGGATCCCAAGTAAATGGTAACAATGATGGCATCCCTTTGCATTTCTGTTCCTAATGTCTCCACTCTAATGCCTAACTGTAGATGGAGTTCTCACGATCATTATCAGTCAGTTCAGTTCAGTTGCTCAGTCGTGTCCGACTCTTTGCGACCCCATGAACCTCAGCACGCCAGGCCTCCCTGTCCATCACCAACTCCCAGAGTTCACCCAAACTCATGTCCATTGAGTCGGTGATGCCATCCAACCAATCTCATCCTCTGTTGTCCCCTTCTCCTCCTGCCTTCAATCTTTCCCAGCACCAGGGTCTTTTCAAATGAGTCAGCTCTCTGCATTAGGCAGCCAAAGTATTGGAGTTTCAGCTTCAACATCAGTCCTTCCAATGAACACCCAGGACTGATCTTCTTTAGGATGGACTGGTTGGATCTCCTTGCAGTCCAAGGGACTCTCAAGAATCTTCTCCAACACCACAGTTCAAAAGCATCAATTCTTCGGTGCTCAGCTTTCTTTATGATCCAACTCTCACATCCATACATGACTACTGGAAAAACCATAGCCTTTAATAGACAGACTTTTGTTGACAAAGTAATGTCTCTCCTTT
Organism: Aepyceros melampus; assembly: GCA_006408695.1. Lineage (NCBI taxonomy): Eukaryota > Metazoa > Chordata > Mammalia > Artiodactyla > Bovidae > Aepyceros > Aepyceros melampus. The sequence continues at coordinate 361,452 of SJXQ01007064.1, forward strand.
TTAACATGCTGTTTAGGTTGGTCATAACTTTCCTTCCAAGGAGTAAGCATCTTTTAATTGCATGGCTGCAATCACCATCTGCAGTGATTTTGGAGCCCAGAAAAATAAAGTCAGCCACTGTTTCCACTGTTTCCCCATCCATTTGCCATGAAGTGATGGGACCAGATGCCATGATCATCTTAGTTTTCTGAAGTGGAGCTTTAAGCCAACTTTTTCACTCTCCTCTTTCACTTTCATCAAGAGGCTTTGTAGTTCTTCACTTTCTGCCATAAGGGTGGTGTCATCTGCATATCTGAGGTTATTGATATTTCTCCCGACAGTCTTGATTCCAGCTTATACTTCCTCCAGCCCAGCGTTTCTCATGATGTACTCTGCATAGAAGTTAAATAAGCAGGGTGGCAATATACAGTCTTGACGTACTCCTTTTCCTATTTGGAGTCAGTCCGTTCCATGTCCAGCTCTAACTGTTGCCTCCTGACCTGCATACGGGTTTCTCATTATTAGTCGGATAACCTTTAAGATGTATTTTATAGCGATTAAGTAGGATCGCATTGGTGAAGTTCGTAGTTTTAAAAAATACATTGTTTTAAAAAGAAAGCAAATCTCAGAACGGTATGCATAGTATGATTCCGATTAAGTAAAACGCACTGTGGGTTTGTATAGTTTGTGTGAGTATACCTACAAGGATAGGTCTGAGTTTCCCAGATTTCAGAAAACAACACTGTGCTGTATCCACACAGAACCAATGTTTCCAGACTTTAGACAACTGCATACAACCTTTTTTTTTTAAATCTCGCTGCTCTGTGGGGCTTGCAGGATCCTAATTCCCTGACCAGGGATCAAACCCAGGCCCCCTGCAGCAGAAGTACAGGGTCCTAACCCTGGACCAGCAGAGAAGTGCTTGCACACAACCTTTGGCCATACTCATCCAGAACTACTTGATGAACAGCTTTGACACTTTTTTTCAAAAGCTTTATAAGGAGAATAAAATTTATTCTAACAAAAGGTGACCTCTTTCACCAATGGAGTCAAATATTAACTCTTTGCAACTGGCAGGTATATGAAAACATTGTCTACCCTGACTCACCATCGCTTACAAGGCCCTCTGTGCTCTTTGCCACCCCTTCTGCTGCTCTTTCCTTACCTCTGCTCTCAAACCCTGTCCCTTCATTGTGCCAAAACTCTACCCTGGATGCCTCCACGTTTCTTTCCCCTCAACCTCAAATGCTGGTGTGGTTGGTTTCTTCCCATCATTCAGACCTCAGCCCAAGTATCACTTCGCAGCCAGGTCTTCACTGACCACTTGACCAAAAGTAGCTTATGCCAGCCCCCAATATATTGCTTTGTTTTATTTTCCTGTAGCACTCACTACTTCAAATTGTATTGATTATGTGCTGCTTGTTTACCGCTGGTCTCTTCCCTTTAGTGGGTAAGCTTTATGAAAGCAGGAATCTTATCCATACTGTCATCTTCCATCCCTACAATAGAGCCTAGCAATTCAGTGAGTGTTCATGGAATGAAAAGTAATAATTCTGAAATATTATTCAATGCTAAAAAGAAATGAGATATCAAGCCATGGAAAAATATGGAGGAAAATGAAATGTATATTGCTAAGTCAAAGAAGCCAGTCTGAAAAGGCCACATACTATATGATTCCTACCATGTGACATTTTGGAAAGGGAAAAACTATAGAGACAATAAAAAGATGGGTGGTTGTCAAGGGTTAAGGGGGATGGAGGGATGAGTAAGTGGAGCACAGTGAATCCTTAGGCAATTATATATGATAACAGTGGGTACATGTCATAATACATTTGTTCAAACCATATAATGTGCAATACCAAGCGTGAACCCTAATATGAACTTTTGACTCTGGGTGATATGGAGGTGTCCATGTAGGTTCACTGATTATGACAAATGTAGATTCTGGTAGGGGATGCTGAAAATGGGGGAGGGCTTCCCTGGTAAAGCGTCTGCCTACAACACGGGAGACCTGGGTTCCATCCCTGGATTGGGAAGATCCCTTGGAGAAGGAAATGGCAACCCACTCCAGTATTCATGCCTGGAAAATCCCACGGACCAAGGAGCCTGGTGGGCTACAGTCCATGGGATCTCAAAGAGTCGGACGTGACTGAGCGACTTCACTACACTTCACCACTACTATGCCTGGGTGGGGGCAGGGAGCCTATGGGAAATATGTATACCTTCTGCTCGATTTTGCTATGAAGCTAAAGCTGCTAGGGGCTTCCCTGATAGCTCAGCTGGTAAAGAATCTGCCTGCAATGCAGGAGACTCTGGTTTGATTTCTGGATTGGGAAGATCCACTGGAGAAGAGATAGGCTACCCACTCCAGTATTCTTGGGCTTCCCTTGTGGCTTAGCTGGTAAAGAATCGGCTGCAATGCGGAAAACCTGGGTTGGGAAGATCCCCTGGAGAAAGGAAAGGCTCCCCATTCCGGTATTCTGGCCTAGAGAATTCCATGGACTATATAGCCCATGGGGTTGCAAAGAGTCAGACAGGACTGAGCAACTTTCACTTTCACTTAAAACTGCTCTAAAAATACAGACTATTTAAAAAGATATACTGACCCAAGTTGTCGATAGTTTTAAGTGTGGAAGTGATCGCTGAGTGACGTTGCTGTACATCAGGAACTAACACAGCATCATAAATCAACTATACATCAATACAAAGTTTTTAAAAAGCTGCAGTAATGAAAACAAAAGTAATGCTGCTATGAAGGTAGGAGTGCATGTATCTTTCAAAGTAGGTTTCTGTGTTCTTTGGATACATACTCAGGATAGCTGGCTCATACCGTGAGCTCATATCTTTAATTTCTGGAGGCATACTGTTCTCCACGGTGGCTATATCAATTTATAGTCCCACCAGCCGTGTATAATTGTTTCCTTTTCTCCACATCCTCACCAGCATTTATTATTTCTTGTCTTTTCCATAATAGCCCTTCTCACAGGTATGAGATGATATCTCACTGTGGCTTTGAGCTGTATTTTCCTAATAATTAGTGATGAATATCTTTTCATGTGTCTGCTGGCCATCTATATGTCTTCTTTGGAAAAATAGTGATTCAGATCCTCTGCCCATTCTTTAATCAGGTTGTCTGGCTTCCCCTTGTTTAGTCGTATGAGTTCTGTATGCATTCTGGATATTAATCCCTTATGAGACATACAATTTAACAGATATGACCTTTATTATGCTGAGGAATGTTCCCTGTACACCCGCTTCATTGAGAATTTTTCTTTCAAAGGGTGAATTTTGGAAAACGGTTTCTCTCCATCTGTTCAGATGATCATGTGATTTTTAGCCTTTGTTTTATCAAGGATGTATCATGCCGATTGATTTGTGGATGTTGAGCCATCTCTGTATCCCTTGAATAAATCCCACTTGATTGCAGCGTATGACCCTTTTATGTTATTGGATTTGGTTTACTGACAGTTTTTTAAGGATTTTTGCATCTGTGTTCATCAAAAATATTGGCCTACAATTTTGCTTTTCTGTGGTGTCCTTGTCTAGTTTTGGTATCAGGGTAATGCTGGTTTTGTGAAGTGTTGAACAAGCAATTTTTATTTGGTCCACAATTCCTCAGTGAAGAGGGAAGAAATTTTGGTATCAGGTAATACTACCAAATTCTGATTCACATGGTTCATACTTCTGGGATATTTGTGTAATATTTATTCTTGCTGCTGGCTTTCCCAATGTATTTTTTCTGGATGAACAAGTTGAAGGAGTTTTAAAAATGACACAGAAGTGAGGAGTTCTGACCCCACTCTACTGCTGATAATAACAACTAACATTTGCATTTAAATTTTCTTCCCAAAGTTACTGTATTTGGCTCTCAAAATAAAATGCAGGTGTTATATTAATAGCTTCCTTTTCAGGTAGATAGGCAGGCTTAGAGAGAGTCTTCTGATACCACACTGGTGGTATTAAATCAGCCTTGATCTAAACACTGGTCTTACAATGTCAAAGTCCATGTTTATTTCATGGCACCTGGCTGCCTCCCTAGCTGGTTGTGTATATGCTGGGAAGCCACTTCCCCTTTCTGAGACTCAGTTCTTACATCTAGAAAATACGCAGGTGATCTCTTGGATTCTTTCCAACTTTAAATTCTGTGCCTATGAATCTTTTTTTCTCTATCATCTATTTGAAAAATTGCTAAAGCTTTAAAAAGTACTAAAGTAAGATTTTATTTCTACTTGTAACTGTACGGCTGTTTGAAAATCTGATTCAGGTATTAAAAGTCAAATAAGTTACAAAAAATATCTTTTCTTTTAAAGTAATGCCTAGAAACAGAACATCTCAAAAAAGAATGATCTGGTCATGCCGAAGGCCCCTCAGAGGGGCCTTCATTATTCTTAAAAAAAATGCCATGAAGGGATTTTACTCTGAGCTTATTTTAAGACAAAAGGCATGGAAGAAAATATACTTTTCTAGAAATGAAGTTATTTAGGACAGAATAAAAAGAAATAAATATGAAATAGCTAAACAAATAAATCTTTCCAAAAGGAAAAGGCCAAACCTGGTCTTAGGTTATTATTTATTGGTAAATTCACTTTGTATGCATAACATCTGTATTATTCATGTATCCTTCTTTGTTTAAACTGCTGTTGGACCACACACTCAAAAGAGCAAGTGAGTTATTTGTTTTTTCTCCTTAGGGCATTTTGTTTTCTCTCAAACTTATATTTGCAGTCATAGAGAAGTAACCTACTTTTGGTTATCACATGAAAAAACTTCACACAGAAAAATCTGTATTTGCACATCCGTTTGGGGTTTTATTTTGCTAAAAAGAATTCACACAGGCCAAAAACAAAAAACCATGCAAAACATTTTTGTGCACACTTTTACCACACTATATTCCATTTCTGAAATGTTAAAATTAAAAATCCCAAAGCAAGAGCACTTAGGCTGAAAAATTAACATTATAAAAGCTAGATTCCTAACACAAACACTGCAGACGTAAGTCACTCAGTTGCAAAAAGTTAATGTTTATAAATGTTAAATAGATGTCAACAATGAAGAGACAAGAACTGTAGATCCAAAGTGTACTCCTCACTGTAAACTATTAAAATTTGTGTTTGGTGTTGTAGGACATCCATGATGTTAACTTGAAGTAGCTACAACCTTAACCCAACACTATGCCAAACTTAAAAACCCTGAGGGAACCATATTAAAAATCACCTCCTTTTCCTGCTACCTTTAAAATGTTTTTGTTGTTGATTTGGGGTTTTGGTAACTAACAGTCCCTCAGAATACACACTAGCTGTGAAATGTAGAAACACAGCTTCAAAAATAATATGATGAAGCTCACCTTTGAGATTTCACTTTTCTTTTTAATGATCATATGCTTTTTAATGGCCACACTTGTGTGTGTGTGTGTAAAATCTTTTAAATGATATTTTTGGGGAAAAAACTCTAGGGAACTTTATTCCCTTTCCTTGAGACCAGTCCTTGATAATTAATAGTTTTTTTGTTGTTGTTGTTTTTTAAGAAAATCTGCCTAGAGCCTTTCTGTACAGTCAGCAACCTCCTTGTCCCTGTGTATTTGAACTTTCCAAAAATAACAGAATGCTTGCTTGCAACTCCTGAAAAATCTCCAGGCACTCCCTGCAGATGTTACTCTGCCTGGTGCTTTATATTCACTTTCTCCCTGCACCAAAGCTAAAGAAGGCCCCTGTGGTAGGAGCACATTTATGTCCCTCCTGGTGTTCCCTGGGGGATGTGAGTGGCTTCACTCTTGGAAGAAAAAAAAAAAAACAATATACGGGCCTTCTGTTAGAGACAAATCTAGCTGCTTCTTTCTCCCTCAGGTAGAAAGGCAGTCCCCTGGAAGCCTCAGTTCTCAGAAGAAAAAGTAGTCTAATGCATTCTCATAAAACATTTCAAACGTGCAAAGAGAAAATCCAAAACAGGAGTGAGGAGAGGGGAGCGGTGATTGGAAGATGGCCTAAATATTGTGCTCAAGTGAGAAACATCCACTCAAACCGCCTCCTTTGATGCCAGGTTCAGTGAGCATAACAGCGCTTCCTAAAAGGGAAAGAGACGGTAACCACTTCCAACCTCAAAAACTAAGCTTCTCTCTTTATCACCAAACAGCTTTAAAACGCTTACTTAACTCAAACTATCACTAATACTTTAAAGAAGTTTGAAGATCCAAGTCTATTTCAATAAATGCTTAAACAATTGCTAGGTCAACTCAGCTCATACTTTTTTCAAAATACTAGCCAAAATGGCAGACGCGTCTATATCAGGCCATCTTTCCCTTCCAGCAGGCAACACAATTGTTTACAATCTGTGCTGCATTTAAAGGAAATAGAGAAGGATGGAGCAGCTCTGAAGTGGGAGGTCCTGCCAGCTCCCTGTGTTCTTACTGAGGCTGGCAGAAAGGAAGGTTTCTCTTTCCCACCGGGAGTTTGGGCATGTCCTCGGCCTATTCTGCCATCCTGTTTCAAACACTGTCTCTCTCTTCTTTTCCACAGGTCATTAAGCCTGTTGAGGAAAGGGATGTTGAAGAGGACCTCAGCGGTGAGTACTCAGAGGACTGGGAGTGAAACGCATGCACAAGACTACGCATTCATGCTAATGAATCTCATAAAGCCAAACAGGGGCCAAACACAGCCCAGAGTTATTGTGCAATCTCCGCTCACACACAGCAAAGCAAAACTGGAAAAAAACCCAATTCCACTTGCCCACCACAAGTCAAAAAGAAGCTAAGCTTTCTGGGGACATTGGCTGTTTCAGGCTAAAAGAGGGGGGCAGAAGACCCCTTCTTTCCCTCAGCTGTCTGCAGCATGAGCCCGATCGTTTCCCGAAGCCCTGTCGATTGCCCAGAGGCTCCCAGAAGACATCCCTCCAATGTCTGGGCTCCCATGAGAATGTTCAGGCCCGTGCAAGGTCTGAAGTCTGATGCGCCGAGGAAGCTCCATGACGCGAGGAATGGAATAACACTTCCTTTTTTGGTGAGGAAGGCCCAATCGGTCTTAGCTAACAAGCTCTCAGCTACGGCTCTAAAAATACCTGCAGTGAGAACTGTTTGGCACTTCATTTTGCTTGTTAGAGGAGCTCTAAAGAACTCCACAGAAAACTTCAGATTCTCCACAACTGCTCTGAGCTCTGTCCCTGCTCTGGTGACCTCAGGGAAGTGTATCGCTTTGGGAAAGTGACTTTTTCTTTTTCACTTTTGAGTTCTTGGAATTCTGTCCTCAACGTTTGAAGTACAATTCCAGTCTTGGATTAATTACTAGCTTGGTTCAGGAATCTTCATTTGGCTTCTAGTCTGAACTATGCAAATACACGATCTGTGTGCAGAAGAAACGACTAAAATTATACTTCAAAGGGCTCAGGCGCTTCCTGTCTTCTCCCTTTCCCCCCAAAAAAGAAACACCAGTCTCCTTCAATCCTTTGTTGCCAGCAGCAGGAGCAGCTCCCTGCCCATCCATATCAGATGCCCTGGGCTCGCTACACATTGATGGCGTGTGCATGCTTCTTGCACAGGGGTTTGTCCTTCTTGGAGTAGAATGGCTGCCCCTCCAGATTCACGTGGCAGACCTGAGACAGAAAACAGATAGGCATGAAACAGTCTAGGAGAGAGGGGGACACGAGCAAAAGATTTCAGCCATCCTTTTAAGACAAAGCACTGTCACAGAGGGATGGGAGAAAAGGCAACAGCCAGCTTCTCCTCACGACAAATGCTTTACAACTAAAGCAGTACATGCGCAGCATTTACACTCAGTCGTGTCTGACTCTTTGTGACCCCATGGACTATACAGTCCATGCAATTCTCCAGGCCAGAATACTGGAGTGGGTAGCCTTCCCCTTCTCCAGGGGATCTTCCCAACCCAGGGATGGAACCCAGGTCTCCTGCATTGCAGGCGGACTGTTTACCAGCTGAGCCATAAAGGAAGCCCAAGAATAGTGGAGTGGGTAGCCTATCCCTTCTCCAGAGGATCTTCCCAACCTAGGAATTGAACCGGGATCTCCTGCAATGCAGGCAGATTCTTTACCAAATGAGATATCAGGGAAGCCCAAAGCAGTATAGATGGGTTGAACTATTATTAAAATAAAGACTTCCAAAGGGGAACAGGGAATAAACTCAAGTTAAATTAAATTAAATTAATGGAATACAGAATGTATACACAATAAAGGTGATCAATGTTGTGTGTGTTTGCTTAGTCACTCAGTTGTGTCCCACTCTCTGTGACCCCATGGACTGTAGCCCACCAGACTCCTCTGTCCATGGGATTCTCTAGGCAAGAATACTGGAGTGGGTAGCCATTCCCTTCTCCAGGGGATCTTTCCAACCCAGGGATTGAACCCAGGTCTCCTGCACTGCAGGGAGATTCTTTATCATCTGAGGGACCAAAGGAGATGAAACCAGTCAATCCTAAAGGAAATCAACTCTGAATATCCATCGGAAGGACTGATACTGAAGCTGAAGCTCCAATACTTTGACCATCTGATGCAAAGTGCTGACTCACTGGAAAAGACCCTGATGCTGGGAAAGATTCAGGGCAGCAGAAGGCGGTGGCAACAGAGGATGAGATGGTTGGATGGCATCACCAACTCAATGGACATGAGTTTGAGCAAACTCTGGGAGATAGTGAAGCACAGGGAAGCCTGGCCTGCTGCAGTCCACGGGCTTGCAAAGAGCTGGACACGACTTAGTGACTGAACAACAACAATTAAGATGATCAATTGATGATATCCACAGAGGTGATCAATATTTAAAGAAACAGAAAATGTCAGGAAAATGATGATCAATAATAATTAAAGGAAAAATAAATTAAAACCTCGATGAGATACCTGTTAACCTGGCAAAATAAACAAAACAAAAAGCCTCAGAAGCTCGTCACCTTTAGCCCATGTGACTAAAGCCAGAAAGAAAAAAAAGTGATCAGTCGAAAGTCAGTAATATCAAGAGATCAGGCCTACATGTCACTGTTTAGGGAATGTGAATCAGCCCAGCCTTTGGCAAGGAATGTGGCAACACTGAAGAGAAGTCACAAAGAGGTCCTGCCCTGCACCCCAGTAACACCACTCTGGATAATTTCATCTTGCAGCAACTATTGCACAGAACAAGAAAGCAACATATGGTCAACTACAAACCAGGTAGCCATTAACATTTCTCTCAAGGGGATGATGATTAAGTTAATTTTTATGGTGCATTTTCCCAATGAAATGCCACCATGAAATGTAAATCAAATATGGCAAAGGATATGCAGGAAAATATTACATGAAAAAAAAGGCAAAATTATATACCCCCTTGATGACAACATGTGAGTGGAGCTTAAAGATGGAAACAAAGCAGAAAGGAAGGAGATCAGTAGTATTTGTCAATGTGGGCAAATACTAGACACTCTGTATACACAATCTCATTTATTTTCACAAAACTTAATGGGATAGGTATGACTCTTCTCTATTTCACATTGAAAGTTAAGGCTCAGAAGGCCAAGTATCTTGCTCAAGTCACAGACCTAGGTAAGTTGTAGAACCTAGGAATCCCATATTCAAGTCTGCAAGACTCCACTTCTAAGCTCATCTTCCCCATCCCTCACAGCAGAGAGGGACTATGTTTACTTGGAATTGTTCTGGGCTTACAGACGTGTATCAGGGTAGCTCACTAAGCCCATGTCAGCTAGGAGAACTAGTCCTGATCTTCCCTTCTTACCAATTCTTTTTCAAGTTACGGGAAAATATAAGCTCATTAAAAGTGATTTGGAAATATAAAGTGATGGAAAGAGGACCAAAAAATCCCTGAAAGTTTTCCAATCAAAATATTGCTTTCCAAAAATTAAAAACATGTTCCACTTAGATACAGACAGCTTCATGGGGCACTGAGTGCTACCCTGGGCTAGTTTGGGGGAAGGCATAATGGTTCTCTGTGATAATTCTCCCGAGGACGGGAGTTGCCTGGTTTCTTTGAGTAGGTCCTGTGGGCAGTGCTGTGGGTCTTTCATACCAGACTGGAACTTATTTGTAATCTCAGACTGAGCAACCCCAAGCTTTACTGCTTCTACTGGTCTCTCTGGGACTTGCACCACATCATGATTCCCAGACAAACACAGAAGGCTCGAGGGAGCAGACCACGCTCACCTTTGTGTGATTTCCTCTGCACGTGACACAGACTGCTCATCAGCCTGCCCTTAGAGAACAAGCTTTCTGTGCCACTGTCTTCCCTGAACCTCCTCCAAGTCTCTTAGATCTTTCTAGAAGTTGGGTAACCAGATTTACAGGCAGCATCTTAGGATTAGACAAGCTATGGCTTGAAGGTAAGGTAAGAGAGCCCTGTACTGTGCTTGCTGAGCTGTGTGTGGCTCTGCAGGGGACAACCCCAAAGCCAGTATATTTATATGGCTTTGTCCCTTTTTGGAGGGGAGGTCTTGATGTAATTAAAAGACCCTAAAGGTGATTAGAGGTGTTCAAAGGGTTGGAAAATCAGAGTGCTATGGACTGAATTGTCCCCCCTCAACTAAATTCACATGTTCAAGTCCCAACCCTGAGTACCTCCAACCTACCCAGAACAGGGAAAGCAGTGACTTTATAGGGAAATAGGGTGTTTGCAGATTTAACTAAGATGGAGGTTAAGATGATGTCATATGGAGTAAGTTGGGCCCTTAATCCGATATGACCAGTTCCTTACAGGAAGATGAGATGAGGACATAGAGACAGACACCTGTACAGAGGGGAATGTCACGGGAAGACAGACACACAGAGGGAAGGCAACCGTGTGGCGATGGAGGTTGGGATTGGAGCAACACAGCCACAGCTCCAGAAACACCAAGCACTGCTGGTAACCACCAGGAGCGTGAGAAAGTAGGGCCCTGCTGACACCTCGGATTTGGGCTTCTAGCCCTCAGACCTGGGAGAGGATAAGAGTTTCTGTTGCTTAAGCTGTTCATATGTGGCATTTTGTTATGGTAGCCTTAGCAAACTAATATACAGACTGAATACAAGGCACCCCACAGATGGGAGGGGATATAGACATGCAGTGTAAAAGCTGAGGTGAATTGCAGTGAGCTTTATGACTAGGGTTGCTCTATGTCATAAGTCTATAAAAAATATTCAAGTTTAAACTATATAGATCTTTCACATATTCCTAAAATTTATCTTGAGCAGCTCTGGTAAAAAAAAAAAAAAAAAAAGCCCTAGTAGCACATTAACTTTCCCAAATAAAGTTTAGTCAATTACAAACTCATATTATGGAGTTTTATCCGGGCCAACTATTTTCTAACTCGAATGTGGAGTCTGAGTGTTGGCACGCTTATTGTCATATCCCTTCCCTAAACCAAAGCCCTTGTAAAGAAAATGTCAGTCTCATGGTAAAAATGACCTGGCTATTCAGCAGAAATAAAACTGCACGCGGTTAATACTTAATCTAGGACTTATCTCCTGGCAACTGCATATCAAGAACAGGACCATGTAGAAAATGAAATTATATTCAGTCCTGCCTTCTAAAGGTTCAATCAAAAGAAATTTTACCTCAGCTTTTCATAGGATTAATCAATAAGCTCTGATCTAATGTTCACGGTGAACATTTGGGGGAAAACCCTTGAATCACGTCGTCATATCTTAAACAACTTATAACCATGAGAAGTCATCTGCCTCTATTAAATCCAAACATCATTCAATTCTCACACTTATCGAGAGCACTGCTGGTGAGGCAAGCTACTGGTTTGCCACATCCTGAGACACTCCTCCGTCCTTAATGAAGTGGAAAGTAACAAAGCCATGTTGGTTTATAAATCATTATTAGTAATAAAGCTTGGCTCAACTGTGACCTAACAAGGCATCATGGTATTTGCCAGCTTTTAAAGAAGACAGAATATTAGAATAACAGTTGAAAGGTATGTGGAGGGTATGTCATCTGGCCCCAGTTGGTGGCTCCAATCCCTTCTCAGAAAGTCAGAACAGCAGGCTAGAAACATACCGCGCAGATGAAGCAGGTGTCATGCCAGGTATGCCCCAGGGCTTCGATAAACTTGTCACCAGCCTCCACGGGGAAATCACAGCCGTGACACTTGGTGCTGAACAGATTGATGTAGTCTGAAACGAAAGGCAGAGTAAGGATCAGGCTGGGAGGGACCCCTCCCAGCCACACTAGCCCAATACCAGAACAGCCCCAGATCACTGAGCTTCAGCCCAATACCAGAACAGCCCCAGATCACTGAGCTCCAGCCCAATACCAGAACAGCCCCAGATCACTGAGCTCCAGCCCAATACCAGAACAGCCCCAGATCACTGAGCTCCAGCCCAATACCAGAACAGCCCCAGATCACTGAGCTCCAGCCCAATACCAGAACAGCCCCAGATCACTGAGCTCCAGCCCAATACCAGAACAGCCCCAGATCACTGAGCTCCAGCCCAATACCAGAACAGCCCCCAGATCACTGAGCTCCAGCCCAATACCAGAACAGCCCCCCAGATCACTGAGCTCCAGCTCAGTACAGAACAGCCCCAGATCACTGAGCTCCAGCCCAATACCAGAACAGCCCCAGATCACTGAGCTTGAGGCAGCGATGAAACTTAATTGGTTACTTGTCGTCTGGCACACAAAATTCTCAGTTACATGATTGTTTTTTTTCCTTTTCCAATAATTTGCACTGGGGTTGTGCAAATTCAGGCCAGTCACCACCGTGTGCTGGTTTGATTTGCAAACACTTTCTGGAACTGTCATTAACTTTCTGCAGGGTGATTTTCTCGGCCTCTGTCACCTCTTTTGGCCCAAAAAGACCAATCCCCCCAAAAGAAAAAGCAATCCTATTTCCCAGCAACTATGCTTATTTTGGAGAAATGAGAGCCTTTAACATTTTTTTTTTAGAGTTATGGAATCTTCTTTGCTTGGTTATTCTTCTGTCGTGAGGTATCTGTGTTGATAATAAATTTTCACTACAAGAAACAGTATTTGAGTTACTGTGTCAGAAGTAATTCCCCTCCCCCAGCCAAGAGGATAATATCATCAAATATTATTTATGTAATGCTTTACAGTTTACCAGGAATCCTCACATAGATGGTCTTATTTGCTAGTATCTCAATGTCAAGGTCTATGTATTAGTTTTCTTTGTACTCCCAACACAGTGCCTGGCACACAAGTTAGTATTCAACACATGTAAGTCAAATGAATGAGTGAATGGATGACTCAGTAAATCAATGATTTGGGGAAAAAAAAGATAAATCAATGAATGATCTTAATCTTTGCAAGATTACTTTTGTTTTGCTTTTTTGGGTGAGGAAACTGAGGCTCAAAGAGGTAAAGGCTGCAGCCAGAACCACATGGGTGAGACAGCAGGCCAGGTCCCGAGCGTCTCAGCCACAAACTGTCCTGGCTGGGGCATGAGCAGCAGTCCAGTGCACTCACAGTAGAACTCTTCCGGATTCTTCTAGATAATCTTGATGCCTTTTACAAAGCCTTTATCCCCCTATGAGTGGACTTGTCTTTCCAGCTCTGCCACAGTTGGCTTTTTCTTATACGATTTTCTGCTCTGATCTCCTTGCGGAAAGTGTGCCTGATCACTGTCTTAGACCACTACCGAGAGTCAGCATGTACTGGGGGCCATGAACTTGGATTCTGAAGAAAGACAGACCTGGGCTCAAATCCCACCTGTATACAGGAATTGTTCAAATCTGGGGCAAGTCACCTAACTTCTTAGTGCCTCAACTTTTTCATCTATATAATGTGAATAACTACAGATTATATATAATAAAGTATGTGAAGTACTAGGCACCAAAAATGTTGGCTTTCATTTTGAATGCCTTTAAGATGATGAAAGGAGGGGAGGGAACATGATTTGAGTACCTCCTGTGCGCTAGTACGAGCGCTTTTTTATGTTTCCTGTTTAATCTTCACAGTAGCTCTGCAATGAACTATCATTTTCATTTTAAAGACGATGAACCTGGCTGCAGCAGTTCCATCACGCAAGTGGTCAGGAGCCTGCTGGACTCCAAAGGTCATCCCATCTCCCTGACTTCACGCTATTTCCAGTTATCTACACGCCATGAAGCTTTGATAAGTTACATCTCTTGCATATTTTTTCCAATGTATGGTTTCCTTTTTGGGGTTTAATTACACTTTGTCATGCAAATACTCTTACATACATCGCAAACCATCGATCGTGTTCCTGACGGAATACTTAATTTCTTTAGTAGGCAAAAATCGATTGCCTCACCAGGTAGGAAAACATTCTGCTTCCTTAAGAGAGTTATGGCAAGTTTATGGTTCCCTGTGTGCTCTGCAGGAACTCACTAGTGTGTGATGAGAAGCAGGACTACAGGCCAACCTACCTCCACTTGAGAGAAAGCCCTGCACCCGACTTGTGAGTTCTCTTTCATTCTGCCCAGCTGGTCTCCAGATGCCCTGGATTTCTTCCTCCATCTTTGTGCCTCTTTATGAACTGGGTCCTACACTCAGAAATCCCTCCCCACTTTGTCTACCTGAATCTCTGCAATCCTTTGGGCAGCCTTCCTTCTAGGAAGACCTCATTCCTCTCCCACCAAGGGAGATGGGACAGCCTTCCTGAGGGCTTCTCCTGGACTTCTCTCCCTCTCCACTCATTCATCACCCACCCGTCTATTCATTGTCTCTTCACTGTCCGTTTGCGTGCCAGCATATCAGACGTTGATGGGTCTGCTTGAGGTTTTTCAGGGCAGCAACCCTCTTCTCTACGCTTAGCGCCCTTCACAGCAACTGGCACACATTTGATGGTGAAATGATGATTGGACAAAGATATGTTTCAAACAGCCTTGTTAAATTTGATTCCTTTTGCTGTTGTGCAGCCTGTTTTTTTTCCCCCCACAGATTAAGCTCTTGCTTCCCTGGTGGCTCAGATGGTAAAGAATCTGCCTGCAATGCGGAAGACCCAGCTTTGATCCCTGATTGGATCTGATTTCCAACCTGGATCCCCTGGAGAAGGAAATGGCAACCCACTCCAGTATTCTTGCCTGGAGAATCTCCATGGACAGAGGAGCCTGTTGGGCTACAGTCGATGGAGTTGCAAAGAGGTGGACATGAGGAGTGACTAAGCACAGCACCGCACAAGCTCTTGAAAGGGCTTGGATTTATTTCTGGAATGTCTAGTCCTGTCTACTGATTAATTTTGCTTTGTTTTGTTTTAAACTTGTCTTTGTACTATCTGGAGAACTGCCACTTTGTTCTGGAATTTGATATCACGGGTCTGACTCTAATACATTATTAATTAATTATTTATCTATTGGCCTCACAGCCAACGTGGCATGTGGGATCTTAGTTCCCTAACGAGGGATGGAACCTGTGCCCTCTGCAGAAGAAGTGCAGAGTCTTAACCACTGGACACCAGGGGAGGTCCCTCATGTTTCCCTATAATAATAAAAAAATGACAAGGTCAGAACCAAGCACAATATCCCGTGGTATTATATTGGGGACCTTCCTAAAGGCTGACTGTGATATTTTATCTCAAGGGCAGGTTAACCAATCAGGCTTGATTTTACTGCACTGTTGGGTCATCTAGCTCTCCTTTCTTTGTTCATAAGAGTGTCACTTTTATCACATTCAACAAGCACACTAAATTTCTAATGCTCTTGCTAAATAAAAATCAGATTATGTTACTTCTTTACTTTGAAACATCTCCGTGACTCCCACTTCTTAAGGGCCTGGTTTCAAACTGTGCTCCTTGGAGAGCTGTGGGTCTCCCGAAACCATTAGAGGCACGATGCCTGTTGCTCATTCACCAGGAGCAGGTGCTCTGTCAAGAACTCTGTGCCCACCATCTCAGCTAACCCTCACAACAGCCTCTGAGAGTTAGGTGAGGAAGGAAGAGACTCAGAAAGGGTAAGCGTCTGATCCATCATCACACTGCCTGGAAGTGGCCCTTTAGGGACTCTTCAGGGTCTCTCAGGGTGCCTGGGGTTGAAACTAAATCTGCTTCCTTGCAGTCTTTTCTTAACACCTTAAGACCCTTTTTACTCAAAATATCATTTTTGAAAATCTTTTTTTGGGGATTGCTAGGGAGAAGAGCAGTGGGAAGAGTATAGGTCTATTCTTCTTTCACAAGCCTCAGACATAAATTGTGGCTTATCACACATTATGAAAGCTATAATGATTTTAGCTGACTAATACTAGCAATTTGTACTGGTACCACAGCATTTTTTTGGACAACCCCACGGCATGTGGGACCTTAGTTCCCAGACCAGGGATTGAACCCGTGCCCTCTGCAATGGAAGCACAGTCTTCATCAGTGGACCACCAGGGAAGTTCTGGTATCACAGCACTTTCACTAACGGCCAACCATCATGACTTCCACGTGAGAGGGGAAAAGACAGGTTCCACCTTCTTCCTTTCACTGATATGGAAACTGAGGCCAGAAGGGCTGAGTGACACTTAAAGTCACCCCATGAACCCTAGAGCTGGAAAGGGAATTCACCAGTACCTCGGAAACCAAGAAGCTTCTTTTATAATTTATTGTCAAGGGGAGGAAAAATGTTTTATTTTGTTTTGCTTTTCCCCTTGAGGAACTGAAATGTTTTCTCCTTTCTGGTTTTAAAGTAAACTAACTTACTGTGTTCTTTTATTGCCCTCAAATTTGCTGCCCAGTCACTGCAGCTCTGCTATTTGTCATAATCAGCATGTTTCTTTTTCCCTCATCTCCTTGGTGCTGATCTGCTAAAGTTCTATTGTCTTAACTTTCATCTTTATGTTACCTTTGTTGGAACCTGCCTCAAATCCTTACCTTAGACAGACAGGCTACGAATAAATGAGTGTGTAAGTTCAGTGAGTGAGTAAATAGCTAGTTAGCCAGGATGTCCAACTCTAACAGAATGCTTTGTCTTCAGAATTTACCACAACTGACTCCAAGTTTTAAGATAAGATATAGTATTTGGGGGGATTAGAGAAACTCCAAATTCAGGCAGCACATGGCAGGACCCTGAAGGAACATCCAAGTCTGGTCAACATCATAGGAGCTGGGAGGGGACTTGCACATACTTGGTACTTAACACATTTCATACTTTCTCTGAGTTTAATCCTCACCACAACTCTGTGAGGCAGGTGCTGATCTTCCCCTTTTGCAGATGGGGAAAGTGAGGCTCAGAGAATTTTAGTAACTCATTCAGGGTTACAAAACCAGCCTGAGGTGGAACCTGGAACAAAGGCCAGAGCCAAAGCCTTTTCAGGCCTCGTGGTCTCCAGATCAAAATCACCTGAAAGGTTCCCTAAATGGTCACAAGATGCCGACTTGTGTCTACATATTTGGTGCAGGGAAGGCAGCACAGACTGAATGTCTGTGGAAGGGAACTCCTAACTCCCCTCTTCCAGACTGTGAAGCGACCCCCTCCCCAAAGCACAGAGGTCCTACCTTTCTCACAGTAGGGCTCCCCATCTTCCATGTGGAAGAGGCTGTTCCCGAAGGGCTTCTTGCAGGCTGCACAGACGAAGCAGGTGGTATGCCATGTCTGCCTCAAGGCATGCATCACTTCCTGGGGAAAAGAGCCTCAGTTCAGGACAGAACAGTCAGCAAGGAGAAGGAGGCAGGCTGGACGTCCACACCAGGCCTCGGTCACTGCAAGAATGTCCCATCAGGGAGCGGGAAGGCAGCCCAGGAAGCGAGCTTCAGACACAGAGAGGAAGGTCAGGGGTGGCCAACAAGGGGCTCCTACTCGTGCAGTGCGTGCTGGCTGCCAGGTTCTGTGTGTGCTCATATAAGCTGTGATGCTTCCTCTCTCATTAAACTTGGGAGGGAGGCCGCTTGTTACTGTCATTTTACCAAAGGGGCATCGAGTGTCAAAGCCACATAGAGGTACATGTGAGGTGACTTGCTTTTCAAAAGCTCTGCAAGCCACTTCAAGCTATGTGGCCCAGAGATACAATCATCTCTCATTTCAAGTTCATTTGTTCCCTAGTTCACTGGTGCCAAACCAATGCCCTTCTAGGATAAAAATGGAGTTGTTCTTGCTCTGATAGCACAGCAACTGCTTGGATTCCAAATGGACCCCACAGCATTGGGGAGGAGGAGAGACTGGTTGGAAAACAGACAAGGGTCCGAGGAGAAGAATGCTGCCCACTTACCCCCATGATTTTGGTGTTACACTTGGCACAGACTGGGGCAAAGAACTGCTCGTAACACCGCTCACAGTAAACGTTGCTCTGCTCCTCCACAAAGCACACATCTGCCAGGGAGGTCTTGCAGTAGGCACAGTTGAACTCTTCTGGATGCCAGGAACGGCCCATGGCTACCAGAAAGGGCCCCCTGGGAAAGCAGAGAACAGCATCTCCTGAGCAGCCCCAAATGTGTAAGACCAGGCATTTCAAAAACTCCCAACAGTATTCACACTTTGACCCTGATAACCCTGACTTTTGTGACTGTTCTAATGAAATAACAGGAAATTCAGATAAAGCTCCATGAAAAAAGATGAGGTTGCATCACTTACAAAAAAGAGTAATGGGGAGGCGACTCAAACACCCGTGACTAGGGGACCCAGTAAGTATGTTATGGGATATCCATTCAGTTGAATACTTGGAGTAAGAAGGCCATGATGACGGCGCTGATGGCTAACGTTTATTAAGTGCTTACTCTCTGCCAGGCACCATTCAAGAAGAAATCTGCACTTATTGTTGTTTAACTCTCACACCAACTCTCTGAAGCAGGTACTATCATGATACCTATTTTTAGATAAGAAAATTGAGGTACAGATGTTAAGTAAGTTGTTCAAGGCTATAGGGCTATTATGCTAGACCCAGGACACAAACCTGGATCTAGACCAGTAATCAGAACGGTGAGACTAAAGAAATGCTTTATATTTTAATTTTAATTTTTCTGAATTTTCTAATTATTCTCTAATGAGTATATTCTATCTGTTGTTGTTTGGTCAACTAAGTTGTGTCCAACTCTTCTGTGACCCCATGGAATGTAGCCTGCCAGGCTCCTCTGTCCATGGGATTTCCCAAGCAAGAATACTGGAATGGGTTGCCATTTCCCTCTCCAGGGGATCTTCCTGATCCAGGTATTGAACCCACATCTCTTGCATTGGCAGGAGAGTTCTCTAC
The DNA here is from genome assembly GCA_006408695.1 of Aepyceros melampus. Lineage (NCBI taxonomy): Eukaryota > Metazoa > Chordata > Mammalia > Artiodactyla > Bovidae > Aepyceros > Aepyceros melampus. The sequence goes on from SJXQ01007064.1 coordinate 380,473, forward strand.
CCTGTGCATTGGCAAACGGGTTCTTCACCACCGAGCCACCTGGGAAGCCCCATATTTTTTCTAATGATACTTTATTTTTAAATAAAAGTATATTTTTCATATGCATAAGTTCATCCTCCCCCACACACACATGCACATACTATAAACATGTTATATTCAAAAAGTATCACCCATGATCCTTGGCTTCTAAGTATGAAATGACTTGTTTTCCTTTCAATGTGGCAGATGGCCACCAAAACCCTGAGCAGCACAGGCCTGACTGAATAGACCCAGAAGCAGCCCCAAAGGAAAGCTGGGTCAAAACCAGCACTGTCAGCCAGCTTGCAACAGACCTAATAAACCTACCAACCAGACTTGCAATTCTCAGAACCCAGCCTTAGCCCAAGGGGGCAGTGCTGGCACAAGCACCATCCTGGAGCTTCACCCACTTAGCTCATGGAATCCTCACAACTCCCTGGGGAAGTGGGTGTCACACAGGCATAGAAGCTAAAGCTCAGAGAGGGTTAGACCAGAGACAGCTAGCAAGAGGGGCCTGAGGCTGCCCTGCATGCGGCCTTCTCCCTGCACCTCCCTCCCTCCCATCCCCCTTCCCTGCCAGCACCCCAGCACAGGGGCACAGCGGGATCTGACCTTACCGGATGATGCTGTTGCAGTGGCCACAGAGCGGAGTCCGGCTGCTGGCTGGGAAGCGCTCGGCCCTCTGCACCGTACCCCTGGCAAGGGGGGACACCTGGGGAGCCGGTGGTGGCGGGGTGTAGGCAGGGGCACCGCGGGGCAGACTCTGCTTGCTGACAGTGGTGGTGCTCTTGCCAGGAGCAAACTTCTGAGAGAAGCTGTCATCTGTCACCCATGGAGAGATG
>SJXQ01007064.1:381654-397060 GCA_006408695.1 Aepyceros melampus
CGTGTAGGGGGTTGGACTGTAATTGGCCCCTGGGGATGGGCTGTAGGTAGATGCAGGCACTGCAAGCCAAAAATATCCAAAGAAAAATGTGTCAGGAATTCATTTCTCCCAGCTTCCCCCACCCCCAGCTGGAGAACTGTAAAAGACAACTTTAACATTAGAGCGGCACAATTTCAGTTTTTACACAGAGATGCATCCCAAGCTTCTTCATGGCCTTGATTTGAATTTGCAGCAAGGAGCCAAGGGAGATAAAGAGTCATGGAGCAGAGCCCTGGGGAGCTTGGACAGGGCTGGGAAGGGACAGAACTATAAATATCTGCAGCTGTGTGGGGTGGGGCTCCGCCAGGCCTTGGCTGCCAGGAGCCTGCCGGAGACAGTGAGTGGGGGCGGGGGGTGCGGGCAAGGCTTGTATCTGGATCCCCTTGGGCTGGAGAGGGTGAGAGTGGGTCATTCTGGCCTTGACTGGAAGATGCTTTTGTTTGCACTCTGACCAGTGATTTGACATCTGAAATGCCTCCATCGTATACGTTTGCTGAACCTGGACCTAGTCCAGCCTTTGAGACAAACCAGATGAGATGACTGGACAGTGAGGTTTTCAAGTTTAGATTTTAGGTTTGGTTGCAATTGTATTTTGTTTGTTTGTTTTTTTCTAACAGCTTGGCTTGATAGAAAAGGGGGAAAGTCCATTTTGGTTTGAATTGGGGTGGTGGGTCTTGAAGACATCATTCAGAGGAAGGCTAAACAGAGATGCTGAAGTGACACGGCCCAGGTCTAGCTGCTTCCTCAACCTGTGGTTGCCTCTGGGGGACCCAAGCTCCCCCACCTCGCTTTGATGGAAACTGAGAGTGTGTCCGAGTGTCTGTTAGAGGTTACCTTCCAGTGCAAAAGGAAAATTCCCTGCCCTGCTTTTGGACCCCACTCCTCCAGCTCACTGAGGGCTGAACACCCTTTTAGGGCAGCAACACAAAGGAGCAGAGCAGCTGCTCACCCAAAGCCCTCCGAGGTCTGGGCCTCCGAACCCAGTTTCTAAGTTCTGCTGCCTCTTAGTGAAACCAGCAGGGGCAGACCCAGCTGCGCCCGGCACACCTGGTTTAGCCAGCCTTCGCTCCTAGGGAGGGAGGTTCCGGATGCCTCACCTCACCTCAGAGTTTGTTCCTCTGGACGGTGACTTTATTCCTTCTATCCCAGGCAGTGTGTCAGGGCAGCCTCCCTCCCCATCCCTGCGTCTTGCCTGGTGAATGGACTATGCTGACAGGTGCGAAGGCAGCCCTCAGCAGGCTCCAGCCTGGAGAGGAAGGTCACTCTCAGGGCTCAAGTGCCTGGCCTGGCCTCTGGTCTCTCCCCACCTGGTTCCCCTGGGTTAACCTGCTGCTCCAGCTCTGTACCTCCTGCTCCCAGGTGATTGGCCCTTCAGAGCTGGGTGACATGGAAACCCTATTGCTGGGAATGGGTAAGGACCAGGCCTGTGACTGAAAGCAGAAGGGATAAAACCCTCCACAGCCCTGCCCTAGAGCCATCCTGGGAGTGAGGCTGGCTTCCAAAGGTAAAAGTTTCTCCATAAGGGATCTTCTTCCCACTTACTAAGAGGATAAGCTAGGCATATAACCAGTCAACTGGGTGGTCCTCTTTACAGTTGAGGTCACTGAGGCTCAGACAGAGCTAGTCAGCGGTAGAGTGAGTCTCCAAAACCATTCTTTCTATCACCCCAAGCTGCCTCCGTGAAAAAACACGAGTCTGATTTCCAGAAGATTTGACTGTACCATGTTGATAGGAGTACCTATCAACCTGGAGGAGGCCCCATGGTCTGGCAATGTAGCAGTCACCAAGAGCCCTGGGTTCAGCTCCTCGCTCTACTACATCCTGGCTGTGTGTCCTTGGGCAAGTTCCTTAACATCTCTAGGCCTGAATTTCCTCGTCTAAAAATGGCAATAATAATTCTTAGTACCTTATTAGGAGGATGAAGGGAAATAAGAACTATAAAGGCTTAGCCTAGTACCTGGCACTGTGTATGTCACTAAATGTGAGAATGGTGAGGTGAGTAACTCTGGGTCTCATGGTCCAGATGAACTGTAAGCTCATCTCACAGCTTGATCGTGACGTCACCTGAAGGACCCCAGCCCAGGGAGACTGTAGGATTTAGAGGATGGGAAATGTGACCTAATCCTAATACTGTGTTATCTAGTACATAGTCCTAACGTGGCCATTAAGCACTTGATATGCAGCTAGTCCAAACTCAGACATACTATAAAATACACACCAATTTTTAAAGACTTAGTACAAGAAGGTAGAATATCTCACTAATAATTTTATATTGATTATATTGATTAAAGTGAACTTTGAATATACTGAGTTAAATAAAATATATTAAAATTAATTTCACCTGCTTCCATATACTTTTTGTAAATTTATTTTTAATTGAACATATACTTTTAAAAAAATGTAGCTACTAGAAAATGTATTGTTACCAAATAGTGCCATCCTAATCGGGACAACAGTTACCAAGTCCTGCCTACTTTCACATGCCAGGGCCTTTATGTGCGTTATTTCATGTAATACTTGCCGCAATCCAATGAGGCAGATAATAGTCTCTAGTCCGTTTTACAGAAGAGGAATTGAGGCTTGGAGAGCTTATGCAACACTGAGCTGAAACTGGCGCTCAGGATACAGGACTCAACCCCAGATCCCTGCTTAACCACTCCCCAGGCAGAAAAACAGGCTTTAGCACGCCCCTTCCAAATCTGGCCCTAGCCCACTTTTCCAACGTCTCTCTAGCAATACTAACCCTATTGTCTCTGCCAGGCAGTCTTTCTCTTCCCTCATCTGGAAGGCCCTCCAGTCTCCATGATTCACTCCCTTTTTCTAAACCCCAAGAACACGAAGGTCTCAGCAGGTCAGAGGCACGCTGGCATCTGGGCACGGTGGGCTGATTCCTTGCCCAAGAGTCCCCCGGCACCCCCCACCCCACTACGAGCTAAGGCCCTTCCCTTCCCGGCGCAGACCAGCAGCTTCCCTCCACCATCAGGTACCCGGTGAGGCCCGGGGCGCAGGGAGCAGCTGCTTCACAGTCTCTTTCCCCTGCGCCCTTCAGCCTGGCTGCTCCCGCCATCCCCGACGTGCCAGGAGAGAGACTTGATATCCCATCTCCGAGCCCGAGGCTGTTGCTATTTCTGCTTGATGGAATGAAGCCCGTCCAAATTAGAAGGTGATATTTCATCTCTAATTGGCAAGTTCAAAAGGCCCCTATCGCACTCGGCGGCTCAGGAATGTGTAATTAAACAAGGTGATTTCTGACTCACTCCAGGTCGGGCCCGGCTCTCGCGAGCGCCTGGCCCCCACCCGGCCCGCGGGCGACGTGGCTTCCCCCGGCCCGTGTGGGGGCCCCTCCGCCCGTGGTCCCCTCCCGGGCCCCAGGTGCTCCAGGGAGCGGCCGCCCGGTCTCGGCGCCAGCGGTAGGACCCGGCTTGCGAAGCCACGGTCGGCCTGGAGGAGCCCTGGTGAGGAGCTGCGGCTTGGGCTGCACACAGGCTCTCCGCCCTCCCCGGGGCCGGGGTCGGCGGAGGCGAGATGGGGCGAGGCCCCGGGCCCGGGTTCCCCGCACCTCGCCGGGCCGCCTGCCAGCCTCCCGGGGACTCCGCCCTCCGGAGAGGGAGCGGAGGCAGGCCGGCTCCGGCGCGAGCCCGCCCGGCTGCTTCCTCCGCCCCGGGCAGGAATGAGTTAACGTCTGCCCGGCCTGGGAACGCGGCAGAGGCCCGCCGCGCCGGAGCTCCGGCACGTCTCGCCCGCCCGGGCTCCAGTCCCGGAAGGAGGAGGGGGCGCGCCCGACGGGCCAGGCGGCGCGCGCCGCCCCCTGGCGGGCCTGCAGCAGAGAGCCGGCGGCCCGGGCGCGGCGCCGCAGCCAGGGCCCGCCCCGGAAGATGCGCCAAGGACCCACCTGGGAGGGGAGCCCGGGCCGGGGCGGAAATGGGCACCTTGCGCCCCGATAGAGCCTCACCGCCTTTCGCAGCTGCTCCTCCAAACTCCTTATCACCCTCCCTCCTGTGCTCCCCATCGCTGCAGAGCAACTGCTTCCTCCAGCTCCATCCGAGAATTTCACCCTCGCAGCCGGCTGTAAATTGCTCCCCAATACTATGGACTTTTAATCTCAAAACTCTTGTGTTCTCGCTCCTGAAGAGACAGAGCGGGGCACGTCTTGTGTGCCAAGCACCGTCCTGGGTGCTTCATTCTCATCCCCAGGGCATCAGGTGTACACAGCATGCCTGCTTTTTAAACGAGGAAATACAGGCCGCGGAGATGGCGTACTTTACCGTGGGTAGCAGAGCAGGGCCTGGTGATGGAGCCTGACGCTAAAGCCACTTTACGCACACTCGACCCTGCTGTCAGAGTGTGTTTTATGAAACAGATGATCATGGCTCCTTTGCCCTACACATCAAGTCAACACTGGAAACAAGGCTCCTCCCGTCTCAGTCCCTGTCTCATCTTCCCTTAAGTTCACTGAGCAGGGGCATGCCAGAGGAGATACTTAGGCCAGCCTGAGAACTGTCCTGGAGCTCTGGGGAGAGGCCCAACTTTGCCTAGGAAAAGGGAGGACATAGGCTGAGCCCCTGGCTCTGCAGTGATGAGAATGTCTAGAACAGAGCCAGTGGAGCCAGCCACTGGCGGACCCGGTGTGGGTCCCTCTCCCACCCGTCACATGTGCCTTCCATGCCTCTAGTTAGCCTGTCCCAGCTGAACAAACCAAAGACGGGACAGGTGAGCAGCTTGCCCAGCATCACATTACGCGGTAGGTCTGTCCAAAGCCTGTGGCACTTTTGTCACAGCTCCGCATCCACTGGCTTGAATCAGACTCAGACCCCTGGAGGAACAAGACCCTCCCCCCTAAACCCTCTCTTGCTCACTTGGAGCCTGCAACTCCCCAGGCAGGAAAATGTCTTGAGATCTAGGAGGCTCCGTCACTGCCTGGCACTGCCCATCTATCTCTGCAGTGCCAGAGACAGCTTCCATACGATTCTGGTCCATAATTGGAAGAAGGGAGGATGAACGTCATTAACATCCCCCATCCGTCTGGGGCATGTGGTTTTGTGCTAACCCCTGGAGCCCATGCCCAGGCTAGCAGCCTCCCCCCACCCTGCCTCTCACCTGGCTGGTAGACAGAAGGCCGGATGCTGGCAGTGGTGACAACCCGGGGCTTGGGTGCAGGGGCAGCTGGGGCCTCGCTGTGTTTATGGGCAGCAGGTGCTGGAGAGGTGGCCACAGCCCGGGGCCTGGAACCAAGTGGGGAAGAGTTAGCAGCCAGAAGGACACCCCAGCCAGGCCCTGGAGCCTGAAGCCATGGCAGGCTGCTCCCAGATCTTTAAAGAGGCTCTGTAAGGAGGAAACCCAACAAAGATGTGCTTGGGGAGCTGCCAGAGGCTGCGAAGAAAAGACCAGGAGGTCTTAGGGGGACGAAGCTGCTCTTTGGGTGCCAAGTCTTGGCGAGTCTGGTAAAAGCAGCAGAGACTCTATGAATATTACAGCCCATTGCTTCCACCTTAGCAGAGGGAGGAGAGGACCAGTCAGACCAGAGGCTGATGGGAAACCCTCCACCCCTCCTGGAGACATGGAGGGGTGGGGGTGGGAAGCTGGGGCGGGCAAGGAGGTCGAGGCAGGAAAGAGGAAAGATGGAGACAGTCAAACCTACTTCCCAACCTTTGGGGCCCCTCATAGCCTCAGACCACCTGGCTTCCTCCCCCTCCCCCTTCTATTGTTGTGGAAAGAGCAGCAAAGTCTCAGGCTCCAGGGAGGGGTGGTCAGGAGAACCCCCCAGCCCCCAACATACACAGAGGCTCTTCTGTATAGAATTTCTGTTGCCCTCCTCCCACTGCGTTAGCTGCCGAGAGGCCCAAAGCAGGCCTTTTCCCACTTATGACCCAGCGACCCTGGGACCAAAGAGATGGAAAAAAATAATGTACCAGTTCATTGCCCTCAGGAGATGCTGTGCTTGGCCTCTGCTCTTAGAGAACTAAAGACTCCAAGAGCTCCTGCAGCTAAGCAGCCTGTTCAGTGTCTGATTCAGTGTTTCCCAGTTTCATTTGCCTGTGAAATCCCTCATCTTTTCTTCATTTTAAAACTAACAAATACCTTACAGAACATGTCCTGGTTGCTCTCTGCATCTTTCATGCACTAATGGGGATGACAAGACCCACACCCAGGGAAAATGGGACATTGCCAGGGGAGTGGAGAAACGAGCCCCTGGAAATATACTGCTTCCTGCTTCCTGTCCTGCTTCCCTCTCACGGGCCCAGGGCCTGCCCATCTCTGCTGGGCAGAGTCATAGCATAAGGGAGTACCGTGCTCTCTGCGGCTCTGAGAGGGGGTTGCCCTGAGCTTAGACCCCACCACCACGCTCCTGAATGGGTGCAGAAGGGGCTGGGTGCCGCCCCAGACAATCAGTTAGGACCCGTCTCAGAGAGCCAGCCTCCCAGGCCTTGGGCCTTGTCTGGCCAAGCTGTCGTGTTTCTGGTTGAGTGAGACCACTGTCTCCCCTCTCTGGGCCTGCCCTTCTCTGATATATCTCTGTTAAGACCCATGGAGTAGGAGCCTCAGTGGAAGAGGAAAAGGCCATGTGCCCAGCTTCCACTGTGGAAGAAGAAGACAAAGGGTCAGCTGGTCCCACCAGTGGAGGATGCCTTCCCAGCGCTCCAGGAGCCACAGGTAATCTGTCAGAGACTGGTGCTGGGGGAGCAAGCAGAGGCTTAGGATATCCAGCAGGAATTCTGAGGCCATGTGGGGTGTCCATTTGTCTCCCACTGGCTCCCTCTGGCACCACTCCAGCCCATGCAACAAGGAGGGCAGAGAGCTGGGCCCAGAGTGAGGTCCTTTGGCCCCCTCTGTTCCAGCCTGATGCTGGCAGCCCTCCATGGCTTTCTCCACTCTCCATCCAGGCTTCACATCTCTTTGTAAGGCAAAGTGGAGGGAGGGTTTGCTCTGTTGAGGGGGTCCCGAGGCCCCCCCGGCCAAGGAGGCCTGGAACGTGGTGCTGGAGCCTGCCTTTGAGCAGGGCTGGGGCTAGACTGTCCATGGGACCCAGGCATCTAAAGCCTTCCCCTCAAACTGGGGTGGCATCTTCTCACTAGACATTAGGGACATGGCTTATCCCCCTCAAAGTTTCTTCTTTGGTGGGGAGCAAGGCCCTTACTTAAAGAGACACTGGTGTGCAGAAGGGAAGCAGCTTGCTAAGTGCCCCCAGGAAGCTGGGAAATGAGGACCCTGGAAGCCTGGGCCAGGCTCACCCTTGATACTTGAGTTGGGTTGGGGAAAGGCTGGGCTCAGCATTACCTGGGTCACTGTGAAGCCAGGGGGTTGAAGCAGGGCACACAGGCCACTCTGCCCATCCTTCATCCTGGCTTCAGGCTGCAGCAGGGAACCATGTACCCTGACCTGCTAAAAAGGTGTCCTTTTCAGCAAAACCCTGGGAGGGGAGTGTGGAGCCTGGGAAAGCTGGCTCTGACTCCTAACACCAACTTGGCAGCTCCACAAAGCCCAGAAAGAGCTGGGCCTGCCTGGCCTGTTAACTGCCTGGCCGCTCCAGAATGACCTGTCCAGCCTCCCCCTCTGCCTCCCCATACCTCCCCTCATCCTTTTCAACACCTCCCTTCCGCTGCCTTTGCTGAGCAGCCATGAGGGCAGACAGGAATGCAGTAACTTGCAATACTGGAGAGCATTGTATGTGCTGGGGGGTTTATGCACACTTTTTCTATCCTGACCCTATAAAATTATGGGCATTGTGCATTAATGCCTTAGGAGATGAGGAAGCTGAGGTTCTGCAGAGTTGAATCACTTTCAGAAGTTACAGACAGTAAGTGGCAGAGCAGAGATGTGAGTCCCACTGCACCAGGTATCTCTGGAGCTAGCGTGCTTCTCCATCAAGAGAACAGAGGGTGAGGGACAAGGGCGAGGTAATTTGAAAACAGTCTGACCCACCTTCAGTGCTCAGGTCAATGCTCCCTCCTCCACGGAGGCATCCTTGATTTCCTTTCTTTCTCTGTAATCCCAGTTCCAGGAACATGGATTTTCCACAGTCTCTCTCTGTTATTTAACCTTACGTGTGTGTGTGTGTGTGTCTGTGTGTGAGAGAGAGAGAGACTTTTACGTCTTTCCCTAAAGCACGTGCCCCTGGGGCAGGGGGACACGTCCAGCCCTGTCCTCAGCCACACACACAGTGCATCTCCCTGAAATGCACCTCCAGTATCCCCTTCAGCCCAGGGCCCAAGGGTCCTAACCACTTTGGCCAGGCCTTTCCGAGGGCCCAACGCAGCTGCCGACAGACGGACCCGGGGGAGGCCTTTCCTGCCTGCCTTCCCCACGGGCAGAGCCGGCACCTGGGGGCCAGTTACCTTGGACTGTCCGCAGGGCTTGAGGCAGGGGTGGTGGCAGAGGCGGTGGCAGCGTGGGCAGCAGCTGCGGCCGGGGGTGGCGAGGCTGTGCTGGGAGAGGCAGCAGCAGGCGACGGGGCAGAAGCGGGCAGCAGCGGGGTGGCGGCCTGGCTGGTGCACACTGGAGCATGCTCAATAGGGGTGCTGACGAGGCGACCAAGAAAGACAACAGGTCAAGGGCGCCACTCTGCAGGGGGCGCGGTGGCCGCAGCAGAGGCAGGCTGGGCAGCAGTTACCAGCCTGACTGTGACCAGAGCTGGATCTTCCAGGAGGCCTGTTCCCAGGCTGAGGGAAAGAGCACCCCCACAACCCAGGACTCCCAGAAGGAAGGGCTCAGACCAGAGGGCGGATCACAGGAACATCAAACATATTCTCAAGCCTACTGAGATTCCCCTACATCATTCCCCGTTCTCAACATGCATTATAAAACCAGTGCGGTCCAAAAGGAGTCTTAATTATCAACCAAGTTTTCTCCCCTATCTCGTTTTCCTCCTTCTTTCACTGTTTTCTGTTTAGTCAGAGATAAGCATTGCCTTTGAGAAGGGATTATACAAGGAAGAAAACAGAAGCAAGATATTTTGTTGTCAAGGGCTTAAGTTCTGAAGTTGTGAGAACTTGGGCTTTAGGCTGCGAAGGACTGGGAGCACTGATGGCACATTTGGAAGATGGGTAAAAGCTACCATACCAGGCAGACCAAAGTCATCTGAACAAGAAAGGGGGCAACGTGGAGTGAGGGATTCAAGAATAAAGGGAGCTGTGCCTGTTTTCTGGGCAAACCCTGTGGAAGTGCAGGACCACAGGGTCCCCTGTGCTCAGGCCCCTGGTGAAGGGGCGGGCAGGCCTGAGGCAGCCCGAAGATCTGCGGGCCATCTCGTGGCCTGGGGGTTATGGACGGCTTCCTACACCCCTGAGAGCGATGTGGACGTGGCGCTGAGTGCCTGCACGTGTGGAAGGCCCTGTGATCGGGCCCATGAGAGGTGACCGCTCTGCCAGTACAGACCACTGTGACCAGATGGGAGGGGGATATCCCAGCAGATGCCAGCACAGGTAGGTCAAGATCAAGGACTAGGTGCCCAGACTCCCCATCCCACCTGCCTTGGCATTCTGCAAGCGCCTCTTCCCCAAAACCACCCCAGACGAAAGAGGAGCATCAGAGCCTGGGTCAATGGGATTAGATTTCTGCCCCCTGTGAAATGAGGCAGAGAATAAAAATGAAATTATAGGAAAGCAAGGAAATGTACATTCTTTGCTCACTTGGGTTACTGGACTAAGAGCTGTACTTTCTATGATGGCAACTTGTTGTTCACTTGTCAAGTTGTGTCGGGCTCTTCATGACCCCGTGGACTGCAGCACGCCAGGCTTCCTTGTCCCTCACCATCTCCTTGAGTTTGTCCAAGTTCATGTCCATTGAATCAGTGACACCATTCAACCATTTCATCCTCTGTCACCCAGGATATTGCAAATCCTATAGGTGGGAATGATTTTCCTCACACGATGACATTCAGTTATTGACCTCTCACTATGTGCCAGGCCTGTCTTAAATCCTCACAAAACCACTCTGATGTGGGTGTTACAGATTCTTTTTAATAGGTGAAGAAATGGAGATGGAGAATTCCATTGCTGGAGCTCCTAGAACTTGGTAGTGACAGCAGGATCTGATTTAGGTGATAGGTTTGAAGCCTTACCCAGTCCTTCAAGTGGCCCCTCAAACAGGAAGAAAGAACCTTCTTCCTGCAGTCAAGTAGACTCTTTCCCCAGCAAAAGGCACTATTCTTGCTTGAAATAATTAGAGTAATCCTCTTCCCTCTAAAGTGCTTATCATATGCCAGGCCTTACACTAAACAGCTATATAAGCAGCACTCTGTTACTCCACTTGATCCTTTCAACCTGGCTGGGCAATTAGTATCAAGATCCTCATTTTACAGATGGGGAACTTGAAGTCCAGAAAGATTGAATCTCCACTAAAACATCACTTTGTCACCAAGTGCCAGAGACGGATGTGATCCCTAACTACTACATCATTTCTCAGACTTGAGTATGTGAGCAAATTGGCCTGGAAATCTTGTTAAAAATGCAGCTTCTGGCTCAGAAAGTGGGTGGCGGGGCTGAGAGCCCACATTTCTATCAAGCTCCCGGGTGATGCTGATGCTGCTGGCCTGTGGCCCACATGGTAACAAGGTGTGACACAGGTCTGTCCCAGACACAAGTGCCAGGGGGCTGTGAGCTGTCGACCAAGGCATCACAACGTGCTCTCCTCCGTCCAGGGAGGCATATGGTAGAGAAGGCCATGAAACCGCCTGAGAGGGTCAGGAAGAAGGGGCTGGAGAAGAGGCAAGGCTGCAAGCTGACTGTCACACGGGCGGGAGCACCGTTTTTCTCCGTGACCACACAGGAAGCATCTAGAGTGGACAAGGGCAGTGGCCATGCCCTGCCCAGCCCTTTCCCAGCTGGTTCAGAGAGGCACCCCAGCTCTCAGGCTCATGGTGGTGCCCGGTCCTGGCCCCCCATGAGGCCACTCAAAGGCCCCCTCATGAAAGAACTTGGCTTCTGGAAGCCATGCCCATGAAGTGACTGCCTCAGAGAAGCAGCTGCAGGCCCTGACATCCCCACTGAGCTGGCTGCTCAGACCCCCATGAAGGGGACATGTTTGGGAAGGCCTGTCTGACAAAGAACGCCCCATTTCCTTTAGCTTTTTCTCCCTAACCCTGCCACATGCTTCCAGGGGACTTCTGGGAACTGCAGACAGCAGTGATAAAAAATACCCTTCTCTGCAGGACAAATAGGAAACTGGCTTTACCTGTCTTCTGTATTCCAATCCCCTGTCAGACCAGTTACCTGTTGCTCTCCCCAGGCATAGCTCCACATGAATCCTGGCTTCTTGGGGGGTGAAGTTGGAGTGGATACGGCCCTAGGAAAACTCATCTACCACAGGGCAGGACAAAGGGCATGCTGTGAGCCTGCTGCTCAGGGCTGTGACTGGGTAGCCGCCTATTTTGGGTTACTGGCCACAGACGCCAAGCAGCCGGGCCTAGGGAAGGTAGGAGGACCACTGACGAGCATCCAGAAGGATCTTGGGTTCTTGTCCGGGTCAGTTCATGCCTGAAAGTCCCTGAGGAGGGGGTCTCAGAAATCAAGCACTGCACAGAGCTTACTAGACCCTGGCTTAAGTCCTTAAGACAGTGTCTGTTAGATCACCCCAGCCTGGTCAAGGACTCTGGCCTGGCTCATAATTCACCTTAAACATCTAAGCAAAAACCAAGCCAACCCAACTCTATCAACTGGCCGGGGGCTGCCTGGGAAGGCTGCAGCCAGAGGAGAAACACAGCCTGGCTACAGGCCCCCTTTCAGTCCATCTCTTCCTTCCACCCCGTTGGCATCAGGGTGCAGTGTGCCAGCCCTGTGCCCTGCTCTGTTGAAGTGGCCTCTGGTTGTTGCTCCTATTGGCGACAGTGGCGGTGCTGGGCCAGGAGGGGCCTGTGGTCACCGGGCCCAGGCTGGAACAGGTGGCAGTGCGTGCTGTGGGCATGCCGTGACTGACGGTGCTGAGCGGTGTTTACCTTTACTGGGGTGATGATGCTATTTGTATTAGCTAAGAGAATGGAATATGAACATCTCTGTTGCTTCAGTGATGACAGAATGCCAGTCACATGGTTGGTCTTGAAACTACTCATGCTGCCACCCACCCAGCCAGCATCCCACCTCGCAGCCTGAGGGCAGTTGCCCGGGGCGGCCCCGATCACGTCGCTTTGCAGCAGTGTTGCCGCACTGCGCGACTCCAGGAGCCCTGCGACCCTGCGGTCTACACCGTGACAGCCCTCCAGAGCTGCTCAGCGCACAGCAACCCCCACAGGCTTGGTGTGAATGATGCCTGCAACCTTCCCTAGTTCCACACTGCTTTCGGAACGGAGTCAAAATCCAGAGCCTGGCATTCCAGCTCCGGGCCACTGCTAACCATAACATCCTCTGCCTGTCTTCCATTCCAGTCAAAATAATTAACTCAGGGTACTGGGACATTCCTTCTCATCAGCATCTCTGTTTTCTCTGCTTAGAATAACAAATGCAGCCTTCCGTGACTGTGCATACCCCACTCCTGTCTGTTCCCGAAGATCAAACACACAGACCCCTTCTTCCAGGAAGCCTTCCTGGATACTCCAGATGGAAAAGCAATCCCTGTCTCTGGACCTCACACAATCAGCCTTTCATCATGGTGAGTCACAACCACATCAGCCATTTTTGATTCCTTGGGCACCCACAGTGGCCAGGACCCCAGTGCCTCGACTGATGCCCATGGACATGGAATGCTGAATAAAGACACACTCCTGTTTACCTCAGAGTGCTTCACACAGACCCCTGGCCTGGGGCCACCCAAAGTGCTGCCTGCAGTGGCCTGGAGTCACTGGGGAGACACCAGGTGGGCTGGAAAGCAAATAGCCTTCCAGGACTTCAATTAGGTGGGTCCAAGAGGGTTTCATCTGATAGGATGGGGGGATAGGGACAGGGGACTGGGAGGCCACCAGCTCTGATGGATTAGCTCAGATCTTCTGCTAGTCTTAGGACACCCACTACCGCAGCCTCGATTGCCTGGCAGCCCTCAACCCCCAACCTATCCCTGGTCTTGGAAGTCCTCAATAAAAGGTCAGCTAGATATGAGCATGCCCAAGGATGGCTAAATGCAGGCAAAAGTGCATCTCTCCCCATTTCCCCTGTTGATCCCCTGGCCAGCGTGCCTTGCCTGGTCCCTGCCTTGACCCTGGGGTCAGACTGCTAGAGGCAGGATGAGATGGGAGGTCAAGTTGGAACAAGATGGTGTGTGTGTGGGGGGAGGGCACTTTGGGGAGCGTCTCAGGGTGGTAGGCAGGATAGAACACGCTCCCTACCAGCCCTTCTAGATGGGGTTGCCAAGGTCCCTGGAGGCAGAAAGGAAGCCCGGGCAGTGGGAGTGCGAGCAAGGCTCTGCCCCAGTCCAGTCCCAGGGGTGGCGAGGAGTCCTGAAGGATGGGCCTCAACACCTGTCATTATTTGTCAAGTGTTGATGACCTCATGTTCTCAGCTTGGGGTTCCCTCGGTCAGGGGTGAGGCTAATGAGTAGGCAGGTGAGTAGGGAGGACGTGAGCCTGCCAGACTGGCCCTTCCTACACGCTCAGGACTAGGACAGGCCACAGGTGTGTGGAAGCCAGGAATGAGAACCTTCCTTGCCCTCTTGCCGCGTGAGCAAGCCTCCACCAGGCACACCTTCCAGCTCCTCCCTCCTGAGCCATGGCCTGCTTATGAGGGAGCCCTGCAGCCTCCCTGTGACCCGCTCCTTAGTCCAGCTATGTCCCCCTCAGCCACTTCTCTCCCTCCTGGCCAGGGCTGAGCATGCGAAGCACCTTCCTGGAACCAGGGTTTGTGGGGCACTTTCTGATGGGGAAGGAAGGCTGGCTCGGCCTGCTGACTGTGGCTGGTGTGGGAGGGAGGCAGGGAGCATTCAGGTGAAGAAGGCTGCCCTCTAGCCCATAGAACAGCTTCCCACCCACTGTCCTCTCTGCCTGCTCTCTGGAGCCCTGGGCAGGGCCATAGGGACAGGGAAACAGTGGTTTGCATTGGAAGGACTGATGCTGAAGCAACTCCAATACTTTGGCCACCTGATGTGAAGAGCTGACTCATTAGAAAAGACCCTGATGCTGGGAAAGATTAAAGGCAGGAGGAGAAGGGGACGACAGAGGACGAGATGGTTGGATGGCATCACCGACTCAATGGACATGAGTTCAAGCTAACTCTGGGAGATGGTGAAGGACAGGGAACCCTGGCATGCTGCAATCCATGGGGTCGCAAAGAGTTGGACACCACTGAGTGACTGAACAATAAATCCCAGCCCTAGTGGGCATTGTCCCTGCCCCTCTCCTGCAGGCACCTGTCTCTCCCCATCTCAGACCTGCCCCCTTGGGTGATACGCACACAGGTACAGCAGGACTGGGGCAGGTTTGGTTCATTTCAAATCCTCTTTATTTCGGAATAAGCATGCTTATATGTACAGGAGAGAGAACTAGGGAGCCAGCACACACAGCACAGAGAGGGGAACACGCGCTCCAGTCTCACCACGGCCAGGAGGGGCCTCTCCCTCGTCTACCCTGGGGCCTCCTCTTCCTCTGTAGGGAGCCCTGTCCTGGGCTGCCTGGCTCCAGAGGGCATGAGGGAGTAAGTGGGGCAGAGAGCTGGCTTCTTCTCAGGACCCTGATCTATGGGCTGCTTGTTCCAGGATGGCACTAGGCCGGGCTGCTTCTCCCGGGAGCTGGGGCTGGTGGGGGAATGGACCAGTGGCAGTCTGTTTCCCTTGGTTTTGGGATGTCCTATCAGCAAACCCCATCGCGTCCTCTCTGATCTACAGGAAGGCCCTGCGCAGGGGAGCAGAGGCTTGGGCTCTCTGGCGGGTGGCGAGGGTTGCAGTGAAGGGCAGGGCGAGGGTGGGTGCAGTGCGTGGGGCTGGGCCTGGGCTGTCAGTGCTGGGCCGGGCAGAGAGCACAGCTGCTGCGGGTGACTAGCGAAGGTGCCCCCCAGCACAGTTATACATTCTCAAGCATCACCATGGGGCTCACATGCCAGATCTGTGTTGGGGGGGAAGGAGGGAGGAGTCAGGCCTGCAGGGAACGGGGGGTTCCAGACAGCCTCTTAGCTTTTAACATTAAGAATTTGGGCCGAAAGGCCATGGTGCCAGTTGCGTAATTTGGCAAAACGTGGGCTGTTACGTTCCGTTTCAAACCTTTCCCTGTGGCACAGAGAGAAACAGAGAGACAGAGACAGAGAGAGAGAAAGGAAGAAAGAAGGGGTTAGGGGATGTGTCCGCCATCACCCTGTCTGACAGCTGGGGCAGAGGGCATGGGAGGGAGGGTTCAGCTTGGAGAGGCTTTGCCACCCATGGGGTAATTTCCAGGTGGTTAGGCTGGTTTGGGGCAAGACCAGACTTACGAGGACCAGGATGGATGGACTCCTGTCCCTGACTTGAGTGAGCCATGGAG